>VDFB02385558.1:0-11990 GCA_007258455.2 Sequoia sempervirens
AGAACAAAACAAGACAGTGGGTGGATACTCAAATCACCCAACTAAAGGCACAGGGTGTCATGCTAACATATGGTGAGCTCGTAAATGAGCTCGAAATTGAAACAAATGGTGGAGCAACTACTATCCTAGCAGAGGAAACTCCCAAATCCCCTCCAGTAACTAGATCAATAAAGAGGAAAAATGTGTCTAAGTGTCAGCCCAAACACAAAGTTTATACACGGAAAGCCCCAAAGGGAGAATCTTCAAAGAAGGCCTAGAAATCTAGAGGATTTAGTGAAATGACCACTATTGAGGAGGACCTGCAACATGAGAGAGAAGAAGAGGTCGAGAAATCACAGTCACCACCTGCTACCTCTGCTCCCACCGTTACCACTGTTGTTGCCACTCCACCCCCTCTCACATCTCAGGCGCTACCTATTTCCTCTTCACCTACCACAAACATCTTTGTCCACCTTGCCTCCACTTCACCAACGACCTTGATCATGGTGTTTAACTCCTCTTTAGCCATGACATCCCCGTTGTCGTCTACCTCATTTCCCCCACCATTGCCTACCCTCTCTACCACAGTATCTTCAATTGCCACAACCACTATGCCTCCTCTCACCTTGTCCAAATAATTTTCCAAGTACATGCCAGGAATGCCAGCTAAGCTTTATAGGGTTATAATGAACCCCATTGTCCAAGCTATGATCGCTCAAAATTTTTTTTGGCCTACCCGTGCCTCCTCCACCCATAGAGCCACTTAAGATGGAGGCAACTATGCAAATATCAGAAGAAATGGAGAAACGACAAAGGGAAGCTTCCTTGGGAATAATGAAAGAACTGGAGGATCCTTTCAAGGATGACTACTTCAAACACCCCAAGGGAAGAGTGAGCATGAGTGTGGACAAGGTGGCAACTGATGAAGAAAAGCCACAATCTTCAGAGGAGGATATTGAAGCCCTCAATGAAAAGTACATAATAGAGACCTCTGATCAAGAGCTTGAGGAAGAGTTGTCCCAGCATCTTAGGGATATCGGAGAATCAGTTGAATCTGAGAAGCAGCCTCCTGAGGAGAAGAAAGAGGACATTGAATTCAATGTGGAGATACTCGAAGAGCCTCCACAAGTTGGGAAAGACAACGACCATGTTCAAGAAGAAGAGGTATCACCAAAGAAAGAAGAAAAGAAGGAAGAAGATGCTCCTAAGAAGAGCCCTGAGCTGGAACACCATGAAGAGCTTGGACATAAAGCAGAAAGGGCACCTCAGACAGAGAGTATTATTAAGGAGAACATAGCCCCCACTAATTCAGAAAGATAAAAGACCATACACATTGAAGACTCAGATGAAGAAGAAGAAAGAGTTGAATCAGAGACCCCGGGCTATGGAGAGAAACAACCCCAACATGAGAAAAAAGAGGAAGGTGATCATGAATCATCGAAAGGGGAGACTCAAATGCCTAATTAGCTCAAGAAGGAACTACAAAGGAAAACCCAAGCCCTCGTCAATCCAAAGTTCCAACTTGAGGCTATACTTGCCAGGGCACAAATGAAGACAAAGAAAGAAAAGAAATTGAGAGTACGTTATCGCATCACTGTCAATGCATCAGGATCAAGAACTGTGCAGATAGCCACCCCAGTGACAGACAAAGGAGAAGAGGTCAGTTATAGCATCTCCACCATCAACTTGGGCACTACTACAAAAGAGAAAAAAATTAATGAATGCTAAGGATCAATGGTCTGAATAAGGATCAATCCTCTAAGGAGAAACTGAAGGCACAAGTGGCGAACCTCAACACCTACATCCAACAATGAACATCTTTGGAGGAAGAAGCTCCAACTACATCCTCTATGCCCCCGCTCCTCTCCTAGGAAGAACTCTCCAAGATGGAGAAGATGAAGAACTAGACCGAGGCTACTACATATTGGTTTTGGCGAGTGCTCTATAATGGTAACATGGGCATAGGCCACACTATCCAAATGACCAACAAATTTTAGGATGTCCAGAAGCAGTTAGAGGGCATAGAGAAGATTTGTCACCGATTCACTGAGCTATATAGGATCACCTATCCTAAGCTCGAGCCCATCCTCAAAATGCCCAAGAAAATGTGGGAGAAAGAACTGGCACTCAACAAGGGTGATCATTGGCTGGTGGAAACATGGAAAATGGGCCTGGATCATAAGAGGGACGTCCTAGAGAGAGTGCTACATGAAGTTGAACTCAACCTCGAATGGGTCAAGGAACATAGGATGGATAGGAAGGATTATTTGAAGCTGATGACAGATTATGATATGCATGTTGTAGAACTGGATCCAGAGAAGATCAGACCATACTTCCACAAGAAGATGGAGCAAGGGGCAATAGATTCATTAACATTGAACTTCATGGATTTTGCTGCTAGAGCATTCATCTAGTCAAAACAAGTAGTTAAGGTCACTCTGAAATGCACAAAGAACTGGGAGCTAATCACTAGCAGATCTAAGAAGCTAACCTTCTAAGTTCTTCAATCTGATATCATGGAGTGGAATAAGCATCAGGCACTGATTGAAAAGTTTGTGGAATATGCCACTCTTTAGAAGAATGAAGGAAATTCAATGATAGATGATGAGTTCCTAATAGTATAAGCTAAAAAATGAAGGCAATCACTAGAAGACAAAACCGCTACAGTGTCAAGACACTATAGGACAAAATAGAGAAAAGACAAAATGTATTTTATATTAGTAAATTTTTGGGGTAGGTGAAACCCTAATGTAAAATGAATCTTGGACACACAATAAGAGTAAATCTTGGTCATTCATTTCACTTTTGGAAAACTATAAATAGGGGGTATCCTCTCATTTTCAAGAGAGATTTGAGTTGTTGTAGAGACATGCTGCAGAAATTTTAATAAAATTTCATTGATTTTGGTGGATTCTTGTGTTTCTCTAATGTTGCATGATTCATCTCGTCATATTTGATAGATTTAGATAGCTTTATTTTGTTGTTCTAAGTGTTTTCAAGTAGTTTTAGTAGTTTAGTTGATGTTGTCCATTGATATTGAAGAATTATATGATGTTGATGCTTTTCATGTTCATGCTTTTTGCTTGTTATTGATGATGAACAACAGTGTAAAGCTAGTATGAACATTAATCCATTGCTACACTTAAAAACTCATCTTTTATTCATGCTTTATGGTGAATGAATAGCTAGAATTTGCAGACCTTAGAAGATAGCACTAGTTTCATGAGACTGTACGATATTTGGTTAAGTGGAACTCAATTATAGGAAGGTTGTCCATTGTAGCATCCTCCATTATCATTGTTCATCAGTAGTTGCAGGTCTAGGAACTCTTACCTCCCTTTTCCCTTTTTACCTTTCTTTGAAATAGTAGTTTAGGCAAAGCTCCAACATCATTGTAAAGCTAAATCTAATGTTGCATACAAAGTTTTAGACTATTTTTTTGAACTTGTATAAATTACATTTCACTTCTAGAATCTTATGAACTCCATCTAAAGATCCAATCTCATTCCAACTTAACAGTTGTCCATGCCCCTTGTGATTACCATCAAATCACATCAATACACTGAGCTATTTTTGTAAATCATGACCTAACAACCGAGAGACCTTGGGGTGATTGTTTGAAACTTAGTTGCATATTTTCACCTTTCAAGAGAGGTAGTGCACTTATGTGCTACCTGTGTTGAGAAGTGCAAAAACACCCATCAACACCAATATCAATGATAACTACATACCTTTCCTTTAGACTTACATTTGGTTATGAATAAACTCTTCCTTTGTAGTGGTTCCTCATTCACTTCTTCATGCATTAAATCCCTCCTCATCACCAACGACTTGCATTTCTTAGGTTTTCCAACTAAATTAGGGGATTTAACATGTTCTTCATCTACATAAGTTGCTCTAATAGTATGCTCAGGTTTCTTTCTGGTACTTCCTTGATGACACTCAAATGCTCTATGCCCTTCACCTCCACACTTGAAATAGGTTCCATTGAATGGTCTTCTCTTAGATCTTCCTTCATCTCTTTGGTATCCATTATTGTGGTAAGAATCATGACCTCCTCTATCATTGCGGTAGAAATTTCTATCGTCTCATCCTTTGCGGTATGAATAATTATCAACCTTTTCTTCACTTTGGTAGGGTTTTACATATTTTCTCTGCTCTGCATAGGTTCTTTCTCCAAATTGGGGTACACTCTTCTGGAATCTTCCTCTTGCACTTTTATGCCTTTATTTAAATTTCTTGTTCAACTTCTCTTCCACTTTCAATGAAAATTGGTATGCTTCCTCAACTAATGCCATCTTTACTAGGCTCAGTTCTTCTTGAATTTTTGTCCTCAATCCATTGATATATCGTGCAACCTTTTCTTTGCTTGCTTCACTATTGCTAGTTCTAATTATCATTTTATAGAATTCTCCAGTATATTCCTTCACAGGTCTCTCCTTTTGCCTCAAGTTCTACAATCTTGTCAACAATTCAAGTTCATAATCTACTGGTATGAATTGATTCTTCAACTTTTTCACCATTCTATCCCATTTGATGATTTTCTCTTTCCCTCTTCTATTTCTATCCAATTGAACTTCTTTCCACCATAAAGCAGCATGACCTTTCAATTTTGTTTTAACAAATCTGACTCTTTCTAGATCTTCAATTTCTTCATATTCAAAGTATTCTTCCATTTCATTGATCCAATCAATCAACTCTTCAAGATTCAAATTTCCCACATAATTTTGAATGTCAACTCTAGGTCTTTTCCCAATCTTTGAAATTGTCTTCAACATCTTGATCTGATTTGATTCTTCTTCTTCTTCTTCACCTAGGGCTTCTTCAATTTAGTTTGCAACATGATCTACTTCATCATCACTTTCATCTTCATGTTTATGGTTTAGGCCTCTCTTTCTATCTTCTTCAACTGCATCTAATCAAACTCGCATCCCACACATCATTTTCAATATTTCATCCATTCTTCCAACAACATTCACCATTGTAGGCATTCTCCTTGGGGGCATATATCCCCTTGAATCAGTGCAACTTCCTCAATTCAACAATCTGGCTACAAGGGTTTCAACTACCTCACAATCATCGATCAGTTGAAAACACAAGTAGTCTACCTCAGGTTGGTGATCTATCCACCTCAAGGAATTCCTTTAGGACTCACAAACTTGCTCTAATACCACTTGGTGTAGTCACAATAGGAGGGTTAAGAAATAACACTCCAAACCATGCAACTTAGAGTCAAAACAACAAAAATAACACAAGAAACTGATATGTGAATATGAAACTTTATTGAATTAATAATCTTACATGCAACACATGCTTCATGGGCAAATATCCAGGGATCACAAGCCTGCCACAAGGGCATTCAACAATACCACTGGCCAAAAGGCCTTATCACATGCCCCCAAAGGGTTTATGCAAAAATAGATTGAATCTAAAACTTCTAAAGCCACTAACTTCCTATGTGGTACAAATGCTTATAAATATGCTTCTCAAGCTCCAACAAAGGTCTGTGTCGGCCACAAGGGTTCATAAACTCAATGAATGGTCATACATGAAGGTCAACCTCAAGATATGGAAAGAACTCAACACAAAAAGAAATGGCCTGTGAATCTCCAAGATAGGTCCCAATGAACTCAAGATGCTTGTAAGGTGTCCCATTAAGCTCCGTATTATCTGGAATAAGTCTACACTAAGGAATTTGGACTAGGTTGGCCCCAAATGCTTTGATTGGTAATCACAGTGAAATTCTGAGAGGGATTTCGATAGACAAATGCAAATGATGTGAAATATGGATATGTGCTAGATGTCCATGTTTAGATGCTATATCCTGCTTTGCAAGCTGAGAAATGAAGGTGTGGTAAAATGTGGAATGAAACACTGAAACTGCTACTGAATGTAATGCAAGAAAAGAAATGTTTTTGGTTGATACAAGATTGCTTTACAACCAAGGATGCTCCTGCATCACAAAATTGATTTCTTTCTTTGGTATGATCTCCCTCCTTATGCAACAACTGAGGTCCCACAATAAAACCAAATTTTGACAAAAAACCTTGACCAAGTCTAAGGTTTAATGTTATATTATATGCATTAAACCTCAGCGTGATACCATAAAATCAGAAAACTTTGATGTGTAATAAGTATATACCAACAAACTCATATATATATACCCATAAAATAATATATTAATATAATTTAATGTCATAATTATTTCCTCTTTTTTTACTCACTTATCATCTTTCATGCTTTCATATATATTCAATTCATGTGATTCACTCTTATCCCTCACGTTTCCCATTCTTTATATAGTCTCTTAATGGCTTTTCACAATGTTTTCTCATTATATCCTTTCATCATAACATAATTATCTTATTCTCACGAATTTACCTTTTCCTAAGTTATAATATTTTACATTGTTATAGCTTATTTAGGCATACTAGAGGTGTTTTGGGGTTATTTAAGTGGTATATAATGAATATATGGGTCTATCTAAATTATCAAAATTACATCTATGGTGCCTCACAACCCTCTAAATCTTTCCAATAGATAGATAAACAATTGGAGCATTTTGATGTAACAACTATTGGTGTCCCTACTAGAGCTTGTTTTGATCCTCCAATCCCTATTGGTATGAGGGACTTTCTATCATAAGGCTTGATAGTAATGTAAGGGGGAATACCCTACAAGGTACTTTCATACTAAAAATATTTTAAAAATATGCAAATTAACCCTTTGAAAATATATAGGAAAAAACAAGTTAAAAAAATCTTTAAATACCTTTTGTACGCCCAAGTAAATATTATGCAAACATGACACTTATGTAGACTAGAAATAGTATTCCACAAAATATGTGTATGATTAAGGGAAGGATATTTATAGGTCTCTAGAAAGAGTTGTCAAAAATCAACAAATGAATAGGAAATATGAGGGTTTTGGGGGTTCTTTGGATGTATTGGGAGGGTCAAAATTGACCCAAAATTTATTGAAAATTGAGTGACCTTTGCATGTCCACAAGTGATTACCCACATCAAACCCTTACAAATAATGCTTATGATGCACAATCTAGATGAGATGAAATGATAAAAAATGATAATATATTATATCAATTGAACATAATAGTGTACTCTATGATTTGTTCCACCACCAAACTAGCCTACAAAACATGCCATGCATGAAGCGATTGATCCTCAATGGAGACATGCAAGTCTTTAGTTACCAACACTCTTTGATAACATGTCAAGTTTGGTATAAAATGTTTTGCTATCATATTAGATTTTGTATAGAATACGCTAATGCCATCAAATATTTATGCAAATGGCTATGCACACCTAAGACCAAGATGACAAGAACAAGCCACACAAATCAAATTTTACATGACAACCAAAGATCAAAGAGTCAACATATAACGATTCCATTAGGATAAGAATGCAATTTCAAATGTACAAGAGAAGTACAAGATATGATTGAACAAAAGAAGTGCTTAAAATTATGTTTCTTATATAAGAGCTAGTGGTGGTTATGTATAGCACATGACAACAAATAATGTGAATGTACAAGCAATCTAGGATAAAATAGATAGTACACATGTCTAGTATAAGTCCAACAAACTAGTAAAGGACAACCACCATTACAAATTCATATTACCTCCCTAGTAGATATATACCTATGTGAAAGGAAGATAACACCTACCCGAGTGGATATACCTACATAAGTAAGCTTGGTATAGGTGCATACCAATGTAAGTGTAATAAACTAAATATAAGAAAATAAATATGCACCAACTTAGTAGTTAGCCATATGAAAAGTTGAAGCAACATGAAATTCATGAATATGTGGATCAAATGTAAGTAAGAGGAAACAAAAAGTACTAACCTCCATAAGAAAGGAATCCTCATCTAATAGTATGAAAAGACATGAGAATATCAAGAATGGAAGGATTGGACACTACAAAGCATAGAAACATCTTCAAATTTATAATATAAGCATGGATAGAGACTAAACATAAAGTTATTTGCCAACTTCCATGTAAAAATGCCTCCATAAGAAAGACATCCTCATCTAATAGTATGAAAAGACATGAGAATATCAAGAATGGAAGGATTGGACACTACAAAGCATAGAAAAACCTTCAAATTTATAATATAAGCATGGATAGAGACTAAACATAAATTTATTTGCCAACTTCCATGTAAAAATACATCAATTTACACCTAATCAAATGTTGCATAGTGAACAATCTAGTTGAAATGACCCAAAAGCATTAGAAAGTTCAAATATTTATTATACCTAATAATTTGCAAACTCCAAATCTTATGAAATGAATTAGCACCTTACATTGTTGTGTTTTTTGACCTTCCATATTAAACAAGGGAAAAGAGCATGAAGATACATTTTTTATTATTATACAAAAATAAAATATGTTCAATGGCAATCATAACATTTCATTCTAGGAAAAATAAAACATGTTTTGATCTAGCTGTTTGGTTAGTGCTTGTTTCTTTCCTAGCTTTGGATTTGTCTGCTGTGCAGATTTTCTGTTGTTGATTGGTTGTTGTTTGTCTTTGTATTATCTTTGGCATCGTTTTATGTGGATTGGGTTTTAGGTCCCATCAAAATCTGCTTGTAAAGGGTTTTAGGTCCTTTCAAAATCTGTTTTACCCTTAATCAAAAACATTTCATTCTAATGATGAATCCAGCTCAATTTTTATTTATTTTTAATTAAAAGAACATACATTAGTCAATTTTTTTATTGTATGCATGATTTTTCAAGACAACCCTCTTTGCTTAAGTAAAAAATCACAGCAAAACATTAAAGTTAAACCATTACAGCAAGCCTTTAAACTTTTAGAAAAACAAAAAAAAATATTTAGATGTTCAGGGTATGTTTATCTGTAGTTTAAGCTGCCTCGTTTTGTGTTTTGATTATTTCTCAATAAAATAGTAAAATGTATGTTTTCTCTTTCCCTTTACAAGTTTAATGAGTTTCTGTCACAAGAGGACTGAAGTAAGAGTAAAATGAAAATGGCCCCTCCTAACTTTTTATTATTCAAACATACAGAAAATTGGAATATACAGCACTCAAACGTACAATGAAAACCGTTATTATGAATAATAACCATGCTGAATCAATCGCCATGACCCTCCTCCAATAATAATAATACATAAAGAAACTAATGAAGTACAATCTCCAACTGCAGATCTACGCCATGGCCAAGAAAAACAGAAAAAAGGCACTTCCAACCAAGTTGGCCCAGAAGCCCACCATGAAGCTCTTCATTCCCCCGCTCTGCAACCAGGGTAACAAATCAAACACAAAGAAGTATCAGTACTATTATTATAGGTTGATCATGTTGAGATATTCAAATATCAATGATCAATTAGTATTGAGATTTTTGGTTTGTAACTGTGTAATTGTTTTTGTATCAATGTTTCGGATCATACTCCATGATCCATCATCAGGACTCTCTTATTCTCTATGCTCAGCATTCTGATAATAGATCATGAAGTATGATCCGAAACGTTGATGCAAAAAAGATTACACACAGTTACAAACCAAAAATCTCAGCACTAATTAAAACATCCAAACTAAATTAGCTTAAGGTTGTCAAAGTGAAGATTTTCAATAGACCATCAAAATTCCTGTATATACAACAATTTTGAATGAATAATCATGACACAGACATTTGTAATTATAACAATTTCAAATGGATATTCATCACACAGACATTGGTGATTATCAAAGGGAACATAAACCATAAATAAAACCAATCAAAATGTGTAATTTATCCTAAATTTTAGAAATTGGGTCCTCTGAATCTGTTAAATTTATAATTTGAAAAGAAAAAGCAGAGTTGCAAAACTAAATGATTTTTACCGAGTTGGGTTTTATCAGGCTTGAAGAATCTGATGGAGAAGGAGAGGGAGAGGAAGAAGGGGAAGGTGCAGGGGACTTCTTGGCTTTAGCTTTAGCTTTTGCAGGTGATGGAGCTAGTGACAGTAATGGTGATGGTGAGGGAGAAGGAGTAGGAGCTCCAGCTGGAGATTTTGCAGTTGAAGAAGGTGATGGTGCCTTTGCTGTTGCCAATGCTACCCCAACATCCACATCCCCAGCCACCTCAGCAGTGCTGACTCTCATTGCACTGCACAACCCCATTGCAACAAGGAACATGATATACATTGTACTAGGGAATCCCAAAGCCATTTTCAAGCTGTATTCTATCCTGCATTCACAAAAACATCAATTTCAGAACCTTGTGCTAATGCCAGATTAGAAAACTTCCAATACACTAAATCTTTAGGTCTTCTTTGCAGTTCTATGATTTGAAAGGCAAATACCTTAAGTTCTACTTGCCCTTGTTTACTCTGCACTACTATGGCTTTCAAGGAGAAATACCCATGTATATATAACAACAATTGATTTAACAGAACCAAGAAAAAAAATACCTTAAAAGACCAACTTTATTTTTTCCTTTTTACTAGCTTTCTTTACTAGCTTTCTTTACTATTGTAAATCTTTTTGATTTGATAAAAAACTTACAAAAACATAGAAACCAAGTAGTCAAATAGAAAGATTGCCCCTTGAGAATAGATAAAAGTCTGATTTATCACTTACCTTAGTTATAAGGTACTTGCAATTGAGTAGAAGAAGATCCTATTCCTGGGTACTGATGGCTTGTGATGAAGCATTGTAGTCCCATTGCTCTGATTAATAAAGCAGATTGAACCCAAAAAGATGAATGGGTGGTTATGGTGTCCCAAGCAGTTGGCTGGAATTAGCTGCATTGGCACGCTATCTCCATCAGCAGAGGGGCCATTAGAGGTCTGGTGTTTCCTTCAATCATGCTCCTCATGACCACCTAGCTAATCTTACCTTTTATTTAGTGCTAGATTTCTTCCATCATCATGTTCCTTCACCTCAATTTTCATTACAATAATCTTAACTTTTATTTGCTTCTCTCTGAAGTCTCATTGCTGTAAATATTTAATAAAACTGTCCATTCATGCGGAAATATCACCCTTCATTAACAGAGAAACTATCCATTGCCATTGGAAATGTCAGCTTAATCACTTTATCTTTAGTTTTTTTGGGTTATTCTGATGGTATGATGAGCAATGGATAATAAGGTCTAAATTGTAAGAAAAGTAGGAGTTATTGTGATTCATGAACGATGTAATAAATGTTTCCAAATACACCAACTACCATTTGAAAAGCAATCAAAATATAATGTACTTTCACTCGATGGCCATTGTACGCTATCACCTTCCAGTAATTAAATAATTGTTTTGTAATAATTTGGAACTTTTATCATTGGTTTTGGGTTTATTATGTTTGGGTTATCTCTAATGTAATGATTGCTGGTATATTTTTCATAAAATTTGTGTAAAAGAGAAAAATATCAATTTAATTTAGTTAAGATGTATTAGTCAAACAATTTTTCACTACTTTTATATTTGGATTAAGACTAATTTGTTATTGTTTAAGAGAATAACTCCACAATACTAAAAAAGAAAAAAGAAAAGAAATAAATAGTTTTATTTTAATAACTAATAAAGGAAGATTTAATAAAACATTAATTACTAGAAATTGAATATTTATTTATAAAATTTTATTATCAAATCAAAGAGAGGAAAATGAGAGGAATTCAATGCTTGATGGAGAAAGCCACTATCTAGGCTGTCAACACATCATGCAAGCATTCATACATTGCATTGTAGTCCCATATGGCTAGAAAAAAATTAAGATGGTGTTCTATCTAGAAAAATATGATTTACACATACAAAAAAAGGAAAATTTGAGAGTATGATAAAATGATAATAATTGGAAGAATGTAATAGCAAATCAAACATTAATCTAGTATAAAAAAATTTATAAAATGACGAGGAAATAGAAAAAAGAAGATATCACCAAGCTCCCAAGTAATTGAATATCTTCACCTGAAGAAATATATATATCTACAAAGAATGAGAAATTTTTTGGGGCTATTTAGGGGTTTGTCTTCAAAACCAAACCCCTATAT
>VDFB02385559.1:0-66558 GCA_007258455.2 Sequoia sempervirens
GATCCAAAGTCAATCGATGATTGATCTTCCTCATTGGTGATAAACCCACCGGTGCATTATCAGAAATAATCTCCTGAAACTCGTCCAATAGTCCAGAAACTTCTATTGGTACCTTCTCACTACCCTCCTTATCCATTCTAGGAATCAATACATAACACATATGCTCATGCTTTATGCCTTCTAAAAATTTCTTTCCATCAACAAAACAAATTCTAGCACTACTGCATACCTTTTCTTCGTCCTTCTTCAGGGGTTTCAACTTATGGCGGATTCCATCCTTCATCAAGGAATAAGTGTTTGCATGGCCATCATGTACAGCACGCCTATCGAACTGCCACGGCCTCCCCAACAACATGTGACATGCATCCATCGGGATGATATCACATAGTACCTCATCACGATAGCTTCTGATCTTGAACTTTACCAGGCATTGCTCACTGACCAAAACTTTGTGGTCTTTCTGCAACCAGGCAATCTGATATGGATGTAGATGCCTTTTCCTTTTCAGCTCCAGCTTCATAACCATCTCTTCTGACACCAAATAATCGGTGCTTCCACTATCAATAATGACTTCACAACATTTGTCTTCACACTTGCACCTTGTGCGGAACAAATTCTTCCTCTATTCTGGCTCCTTCTCTTCAATTACAAGGGCTCTTCTAACCACTAGGCTTCCCCCTTCAAAGACATTCAATGCCTGGACTTCCCTCATCAAGGTAACCCTCTTCCATGACCTTTTTGCCTTCTCGGTCTCATTCCTTTCCTTGGTGTTGTGGACATTCATAGGCCGATGCCCTTCTTCACCACAATGGAAACAAGTTCCTCTAAAACCACCTCTTCCGGGTCCTGGCCCAGATCTTCCTCGTCCTCTACCCCTTTGATCACCACTGTTTTGATCACGAGGGCGGTAGAAGTTATCATTCCTCTGACCTCGACTGGTACCCACATCTTCATTTTTCCTTTCATCCTCATTTCGGCTTCCAAAAGATCTTCCACTACCCCTTCCGCTTTGACCTCCGCGGCCTTTTTGCTTGCTGTCAAATCTTTTGTTGAGCTTCTCCTCAACTTTCAAAGAAAACTGGTATGCATCCTCAATGGTAGTCATTCTGACCAGGCTTAGCTCCTCTTGAATGCTCGGTCGTAACCCATTAAGATAACGGGCTACCTTCTCCTTGTTGGCTTCTGCATGGCCCGTTCTGATGATCATCTTGTGAAAATCTTCTGTGTATTCTTTCACAGATCTGCTTCCTTGCTTCAACCCTTGCAATTTCTTCAGCAGATCTAATTCATAGTCTACTAGTATGAACTGCTTCTTCAGTTTCTCCACCATGCGATCCCAACTGCTGATCTTTCCTTTTCCTCTTCGATTTCTCAACTGACCTCTTTCCACCATATATTGGCATGGCCCTTCAGCTTTGTCTTTGCAAACTTAACCCGATCTGGGTCCTCTACTTCTTCATACTCAAAATATTCCTCTAGCTCGTTGATCCAATCGATCAACTCCTCGGGTTCAGACTTTCGGAATAACTGGGGACTTCAATTCTGGGTCTTTTTCGATCTTTGAAATGGCCCTTATCAACCGCATCTGATCTTGATCGATCAATTCTTCTTCCTCTTCTACATCTGAATCTTCCACCTCGTCTTCATCCTCACTTTCTCCTCTCCTTCCCGGGTTTAACCCTCTTCTCATATGTTCTTGCAACGCATCAATTTGTCTCTGGAGGGCTCTGAAACCCTCGGCTGCCAATGGATCTCTTCCATCAGCATTTCTACCACCTCGGCCACCTCTGGCACCACCACGCCTACCAGGCATCACTCTTGAGGCATCTTGAAGATCTTGAACCCACAACCATGGTCCTGGTGCAAACTGCCTCACGATCGGCGATCTGTTCACACACTCAAGAAAACCCGCTCTGATACCACCTGACGAGGGAGCAAACCCGAGACACCGAAATACACTCACAAAACAAAGAATAATATTTTATTCATAAATATTGAACTTCTTACATGCAGAGGATCTCAAATCCCCAAGCTCTGTATTACATGCAAATTACCAACTTACAGAAAATTACCCAGATCCCCTTTCACAGCATGCGAACTTCTTTCCCCAAAAAGTTACCCAAAAATCAAAAACAAGCCCCTAAATAGACCCATTTCAGTTTGGAACCAAAAACAACCTTCGAGATAAGATTTTTGACGGTTTGGCACCAAAATTACAATTTGAAATTCACAGTTGAAAATTAGCACATTTCTAAAATATGCACCAACTTCCGGCAGCCATAACTTTTAATCCGACCGTCGGATCTTCAATGATAATACCTTTTCGGAAATCTCTCGAAAAGACAATTTCCTACAAAGTAGGCCTTCGGTGGACTACTTTGGTGTTTTGCAAATTTTCAGGCCCATCTAGGATCGTTTGGTGCCTCAAATTGAGCTCGGAAGGTTTTTCAGGGCAAAAAGTAGAAATTGGAACTTGAATAACTTTCAAGTCGTGAATGATCTTGACCTGATTCTTTCACCAGACTGTGTATTTTTCCATCCTGAACCTTCCCATAAATTTTTGTCTTCCCACGACTTCAAATGCAAACCTGCTAAAAATAGCAGTTGAGCAGAAAAAGTAGAAAAGTAGTTCTGAAAGTTGGAAACTCTTATTCGACGAAAAGGGTATCCAAAAATAGAAAAACATCTACAAAAAGAAAACAACAGGAACAAAAATAGAAATCATCTTTTGGGTGATGCAAGATTGCCCTCACACCACTGGATGCTCTTGCATCATAGGTGCTCCCCAAGGAGAAACACTTGGATGAATAAAAACCTTATATAGGAGTTCCTCCAACTGGATACAAAGCTCTTCTAATTCTTGAGTAGTCATTTTGTATGGAGCCCGAGATATAGGCTTTGCTCCAGAAACTAGGTCAACACTAAAATCAATATCTCGTTTCGGTGGCATACTAGGTATATCACTAGGAAATACATCTACGAATTCCCTGAGGATAGGGTTATCATCAAGAGATATCTCTTGACTCTCTCCTACCTCCAAATCATTAACTCTTGTTGCAAATAGTTGACAACCCTATCAAAGACATCTCATCAATTGCATAGTAGAAATCATCCGCAAAGAGATAGGTCGATGAACTCCTATGATCTCCACTTTTGCACCTGAGTCATTAATACAACTTACTATCTTCATTTGACAGTCAATCACAACATGATGAGATTCTAACCAATCCATACCTAAAACTATATCATACAATCCTAAAGGTGTAACATGAAGATCCAGTAAGGTAGATAATGAACCAATTATTAGTTCACAATTACGTACAAGGTTCTCTACCACTAATTTTACCCCAAAGGTGAATTCTACCTACCACTTACCACCTTGCTTTACCGCCACAAGACCACATCGCTCAAAAATGTTAGGTGAAATAAAGGAATCAGTAGCTCCAGAATAAAAAATAATAGTAACACTAGCACCCTATAACTGGCCTAAAGTCTTGACCATTGTATTCCTGATGATTGGCTTGACGGTTATTAACCACAACATAAACTATATGGGAATGTCCTGCATGACGGTTTAGAAGTTGGCGGTCATGACCCGAATCTTGAAAAACCTCTCATAAGACACTACCTAGCAATATGTCCCTATTGACCGCAAGAATAACAACCAGTACCTCTACCAAATCCTCTGCCACTCGAAGGTGCATTGGATTACTGAAAGCTGCCTCTACTAACAATAGACTGTGCACTCTAAGCTGGCTGATCCTATCGATTGCGCTTATTGCGGCACTAGTTACGGTTCTTTCCTGACTTAGAACTATTACCCTGCTAAGGCTATGAATTATTATTCTTTTGAGGAGTACGTTGTTGCTGTTGTTGTCCACCCTTAGTGGGTGTCTGTAGATTTCTAGAGGAACCTCCTGTCTATATCTGATCACCATGTGGACCAAAACCTGCTATAGGTGCACTACCTATCTGGACACATGTATGTCCACCCAATGCTAAAGTCAGATTCTCTTCCACAATTCATGCTTTCTCAACTATAACCTCCATAGTCTTCGATTTGAAGACTCTAACTCCTCCACTAATGTGGGCATTCAAACCCCTGATAAAATGTTGTACCAACATCACCTCGTCATCTCCAATTCCTGCATATTGTTTGAGCTCATAAAATCTCCATTCATACTGCTCAATAGATAGAGCCATCTGATGCAAATCATGAAACTCATCAGCTTTTCATTGCCTCCAATGATCAAATAAGAAATGTACTCTAAACCTTTCTAAGAACATTTCCCAAGAAACTAAACCAATCTCTAAATGGAGCTTCTTCTCCTCCAAACGCCACCATGTAGAGAAGAAACCTCTCAGATGCATGATGGCGCATCTAGCTCAAGTATTGCTATGATATAGGTGCATAGAAAACCGTCTACCTAAGTCTAATAACCAAGTCTCTACCTATAGACCACCACCAGTGCCATCAAATGTAGGAGGACGTACCCTTAATAAATCCTTCATATGTCCTACAACTATGGCATCCTTCTCTACAGTACTGACAATCCTCCTAGGAGATCTATCACATTCCCTAACCAACTCCTGATCAACTTCCTACCTCAGACCTATTCTGGAAAGTACCTCTTCTAGTAGGGGACGCAACTATGCTCCCTCTACCTCTGGTTGAATCAGAATCCATTCCCCACTTGTCTATTCCAACTAAGGACGCAACTATTCAACATGCTCATTCTTGTGGGAGCTCTGAGGGGGAGTAACCTGAGGAATCGGCCCACGACCTCCACCTTGACCTCTACCACAACCTCTAGCACGACGTCTAGGCATGTTCCTACACAAAAACAAAAAAAAGTCTTAGGTACAAAACAGAGAAGGCTAACAAAAAAAACAATACTACCTAGTCTAACATCTACGTCAACCAAATGGGCTCACACTTACCCAGAGCAACTAGTGTTAGAACCTTTGCTCTAATACCAATCTATAATGCCTCGTCTTGTAACCTAAAGAATGTTGCATTGACTACGAAAGTGTAATAATTTCTTTTTAAAAGTGTAAACATGAACTTCACTAATGCAAAAATTCCCTAAGATACGCAACGATGCACTACTTGTAAATCCCATAGATGACCAAAGTAATTTAACATAGAATGTATTTATTTCTCAGAAACTTAAGAGGAAACTTTTAATAACAATTAAATTACATCATTGAAGATATAAATAATAAATATGATTCTTTCTTTTCATTGCAATTATAATAACATTTACAATACTCATTTCCAAATGAGGTAGGTCATACAAAAGTACAATTATATATTACAAAAGTTCTCCCCGAATATAATTGAGGAGTGATACATAAATATGATTTCCACTAATACAAATGATAAATATGAGAAAGTACACTTTCACATACAAGCTCTCCATCCAAGAAGTACTTGTTGCCATAGATGAACTGGGGACCCAATAGAGTAAGGTACACGTTCCACCCAACCATGTGGTACCCATAAGCCCACCCCCTGTGCTAGGAGATATTAAAATGGTTCCCTAGACATAACCTACAATCCATAGAAATAGGTGAGACCAAGGACGAAACTATAAAAGTACAAACTTACACTAAGTTCACAAGGATATAGTTATTATAGGTGGAGTGTCATCACAATGTTTCATAGGTTACCCAGTCATTTCTTCCTAGGTTCTGGCCCCGATCCTCGTTACCCTGGTAACCTCTTACGAAACCCGGCCCCACATGCAAGCTATTGCGGAATCGAATATCTTTCATAATAACTAGATATTGATTTTTCCATTCCAGGCCTTCTCGACTCATCCCTAAGTCTAAACTAGCCCTTAAGACCATGGTTGAGGCTTAATTAAACTAGTTAAAGGATTTAGACTACCTAATGTATTGATTTAGTTTTCACTAATTAACTAACTCTACATGAGTTACCCTGGCACCACTTTATGTGTCAGACCTCATTAAGAGCCACTCCCCTAATAATAACACAATGATTCTAATTCCACTAACTAAGGGTAAATAAGGTGCACATATTCTAACATCAAAATAAACAAAAAAATAACAATAGACATCACAATCATGTTCATAGAACCAGGTGTCTAAACCGAATATAACTATATGTGCACTACCCTAGTTTGTTCAAAATATGAAACCATCATAAAAATTAACTCCCTTTCAAGAAATTACATTTGGAAGAAAAATATTCTCAATTAACCCCATTTTGTCCCAACAATCATGATGAGAAGATTACAAAACTTTAAATGCAATTCATACAATTATTTAACTATCACTATGATTTACTAAATCCAATTGCCATCACAAGACAATAATGATAATCCTTGGATCAAAATATACTATCTTAATACAATTTCATTTACAAAATATAATGCATGAACATCTATTTGTTTACCAAATTTCCAAATAATAATTAAATAATTTTTGTCTTTCACTATATAACATTTAATTTAAAAAAAAAAACCAATTCATTTCATTCTTCTATTAAAAGAATATATATATATATATATATATAATGTGTATGCACAATTTTTTCAATATATCAAAATTAAATATAAAATTTTCCAACAAATGTAATATATATACAAAGATATGTAAATATATATACAAATAAATATAAATATACACATATATATATTATATTCGTATTTAATAAAAATCGTATAAACCAAAATTCATGTATAATAAAAATTAAAATTAAAATTTAATATTTGAGGATTCATTTTTTTTTATAAAGTAAACCGTATTTATTAAAAAAGTCTCATATGAAGCAAATTAATTTAAAAGGAGTGTAGGGTTTTAATTTTATACAGTTGTTGGCTCCTTTCATGGGCGCCACCCTTGGTGGGTGGGGCAGCACTGAGCTGCTCCCACCGTCGCCTCCCTTAGGGATGGCGGCTGTGGGCATAGCCACAACCCTTCCCCTCCCAAATATTAACTAAAACAAAAAGTTTAATAATGAAAATTTCTTGAATAAAAACTTCCGCAATTTTTAAGAAATACACGTACGGATTTACCAACACAGTATCAAAATGAAAATACATATATGTATATTTTTATACGTATATGTATTTATATTGTTTATATACATATATGTATTTAAATATAAATACAATCTAAACAATAAATAAAATATTATAATCAGGTAATTATTTTCAGAGTGGGTTTTCAATAGGAAATTGAAAAATCAACCAATTTACACAATTTTACCAGAGATTTTAATTTCAACAACAAAGGGTTTCATTTTCAAATCAAATTATGGAATAGCACAGTTTAACACAGAGGTTTTTGTTTCCTCCAATTAATCAATAAGTTTCTTTTACAAATCTACAAAGATTTTGTTCTGTTGACTTTTGAAAAATTTCTATTGTTTAACAAAAGCTTCTGGGTTGCTCTCTGGTTTCACTATAAAGCTTTGTTTCAAATTTTACACAGAGAGGAAACAAATTTTCTACATAAACATTTTCAATAAAATTTTACCGAGAAGAACGAAAGCTTCAATCAAAATTACTTCTATAGTCAATCTTTTAATTTTATAAATTTAACAAAACTTCTACAAAAATGAATTTTTATATAGGCAATCTTTTCAAAACACAATACAACTAATTAAATAGTAAAGAACATGTTTTCCTATAGCTTGAAGAATTTGACTATTCAAGAAAAGCTTTTCCTGCTACATGCAACTTCCAAAGCACTTTTCAAATCCCCACTTCCAAAAGAATGCAAATTATTGTACCAAAAATTATCCCGAGATCTTCTTCCAAAATTTTAAAATCAAAACCCTAAAAGAAAACACAATTTTTCCAACAAATCTTTTCCATGAAATGCCTTCTTGCTTCTTCCAATTTTGGCAATATTTTCTCCAAGAGAACCCTCAACAAGAATTTTCCATTTAATTCAACTAACACACATGGAAAATGAAGAAAATATCTTCTAGCAAACTCACGGATATTTTCTTCTCACAACTATCAAGATTTTTTTTTTTGTTTAAATTAAATATTTCAAAAACTAATTTCATTTTTATTTTAATACATATTTAAAATTCCATTTCTCACAAAAGCATTTAATATATATTTAATCTATTCTCTCAATAAAAGTAACTTTAATTAATTAATTTCTTTATTTAATAAAATATTTTTAATCACAATGACTAAATTATTTTACCAATAAACTAATTTAATTAATTAAATAAAATATGAAGCTTTTATCTACAATATTTAAAATTAATTTAAATAAGCATTAAATTATAAAGAACAATAATCTACAATTAAATTGACAAAATAAACCTTGTATAACAAATAATCAAGACAGACCAAATGAGACAACCAAACATACCAAACCTAAACTGATGACATACTGTGACTAGGTTTGAGACTAGACTAGGAAAAACCTTGTCACTATCTCCCAATCAACATTACCATTGAGTCTAGACACGCTCAGACTTGTGAAATTAGCTGGAGTCGATGTCGTGTACCTACAATCTTGCAATCAAACATATATCATACATATATATAATTCATGATTCAAACACACCATGAGGAGAAGATTGCAGAAATCGCACAGCACTCACAAGCGAGTGAGGCAACTCCATTATCTTCACCAATACAATATGACATTGAACTGACAAAATAAATATCAATTAATCTACCATAAACATATATAGAAATAACATCTCAAGTAAACATCTATGCTAACATAAAGTGTGTCAGAAATAATCAGCACCAAATAGTGTATCATCACATCATAAAATAAATCCACCATCACTCTATAGTCAGTGATCAAATACATCAAAAGAAGGTATCAGGGTCTATCAAAGTAAAAAAATACTCTCAGAAACATAAGCAAAATTGTGGGGTACTACATAGAAAGAAGAGAAAAATAATTCTGCCATAAATAAATTACAAAGATTCCATTCCCAAGCTGAATTGCATTCAATAGCATTAGAAATTAAAGGGATTTAAGAACCACAAAAGAAAAACCTCAATATCACCCCAAAATTGAAATGAAGGAATACTCTGAAAAGAAGGCGGCGTTGGGTTCCAAAATATGATAGCAGGGAGGAAATGGCATGCTGAAACCAACAAACAGATGCCCACAAATTTCTTCTCCACCTTTCTTCCAAACTCTGCTGCCCCAATTTAATGGGGTTTTCTCCTCTTTCTCCCAAAAAAAAATTCCTCCCCAAAAGATAACTCTCTCAAAACAAAAGAATAAAAGTATAAAAATATTCAAACAAGGCTACCCCCTTTTAATTTTAACTAAAATCCTCAACAAAATAAAATGAAATAAATTGTTTTATTAAATAAACTATTAGTGCTCTCCAAAGAAATTAATTAAAATCACTAATATCCCATATTCCTTCTTTCATATAAAAAAATAATAACATAAATCAAACATTAAAATACATAAAGCCCCCAAAAAGGATTAATAAAATCATTTAAAATTTTCAATTGAAATATATCATTCTCTCGAATGATTAATAAAAATTATTTAAAATATCATATTTAAAACCTCATGGAAAATAAACCTTTTAAATCTCCCATCAATAAAATACTATAAAATTCCATATATGAAATCATGAAAAGACGTCAAAGAAACCATATCAAGACACCGATGACCAAAATATATATCCACATAACAGATTCACATAAACCAAGATAAAATACCTCAATAAAACATATTGGTAACCACATACAACTGAAGGGTGCACTGAAACGTATGGCTGAAAGGTGCTCCAAATGTTACTGTTAGTAAACCAGATGGCAAGACATCAATAAGGAAAACACTGCCTTAACAAGGTACAGTAGGCTAGGATAGGAGAAATTTGGCCTGTGACTAACTCCAGTAACCACCATCAGGGAATTGGAGTACACTCAGGCAAGTGGATCCAGGCGGAGTCGATATTCAATACCTGCATCACTTCCAATTACACATCAAAGTACATTTTCACATAACATGTATCATTTATTCAAAGTAATATCAGTTATTAGTAAGGGAGTCATGATATCATAAGCCTCTCAAAAACGAGTGTTACGACATCATCCCTTTCATGCCAATAATCATTCAAAGCAATGATAATAATATATAAGCATATAAGCTTGTAATCCAAAATAATAACTAACCATGATATATTTTTCCATAATCATCAATGTCTAATCTCATTATGATAACATTTAACATTTTAAAATATCAAATCAAAATCAAAATTTTACCTTACCAGCCTAAGATTAGAGATGTGTTATAGCCCTGCTCCAATCTTTTCCCAAAATTTTGAGTGAAATTATCTATATTAAAAGATAAAAGTTATTACTATGATCACTGTAGGTAAAATTCATAAGATTATTAAGGTAGAAAAATTTCTATCGAAGTCCATAATTACTTCAATATTGTAATGGTTTATAGATTATGTGTAGTGCCCCTCCATTCTCATAGTGGATGTGCAGGAAGTTTGGCTTTGGAACTTGGAGATGAAAGTAAAATAATAGAGACATTTAAAGATGGGGCATGAGCTTCTATTAGTGTTTTGGTGAGTATGATGCATATTGTTATGTTATTGTTATTATGCAGAGATTTACTTGGATAACTGAGTGATACAGTAGTATGTTTGTTAGGATAAGTGGAAAAGGCGGCATCGTACCATTGGACGTATGAGAGACATACGGGAATGAGATACGATTGCTAGAGCTTCTTTCCTAGTGCTTCGGCTATTATGCACATGTGCTCTAATTTGTATGTTTAAGTGAACAGGTATTAGGCTACGTCTCTACCTAAATTAGCAGGTCTGAGCGTGCCTCTAATCCCAATGGTGGTTGAGGAGATAACATTTAGGCCCAAATTATAACCTAACCCTAGCCATTGTTCTCAATTAGAGACAATTGATGAAGAATGTGTTAACTTTTTTGGGTTGTCATGAGACAATGTCCGATCTCCTTTACCCTATGTTTGGAGTGTTGCATTTATTCGATTGTTTCTTATGTGAAATGTGATTGTTTGATTTTGTTGTCTAACTTTAGTTTTAAATCCCAACCTGTTGGTGTTAAACCCTATGGTTAGTTGTGTTATGATTGTGATTAGTGTTATTTATCTTTTGATGTGAATGTTCCTCTTTCATGTGAAGTTATTTTATGATTTATATTTTACCTTAGTTTGTGAGCTATTTGAGTGAAGTTAGATATTGAATCTATTATATTTATTGTTATGATTTTTATTAATGTGTTTGAGGTGTGATATAATATTATCCATAAGTGACATTTATTTATGTTATGTTTTATTATGTTATTATTTTGAGGAATAATTATTTAATTATTGTTTATTATTATTATTATTTGGTATTTGGTTATTATTTATTGAGTAATATTTGTTTTACTTTTGTTTGGATGTAATTTTTGCATTATTAGTCTCTTGATTCATTTTATTAAAATGGTCACTTAATTTATGTTTTATGAAGTCTTTATGTGGTTTTAATGATTTAAAATGTTACCTATGTGATAACTTTATGGGTGAGAGGTATTTTTAGTTTATAAAATTATGTTTTGAGAGTCCAAAACCTGCCCTAATTACTCCATTATGAAAAGTGACGAAAATGGAAGTTAAAAGGGTGGCTGGGAGGTTGTCTTTTGGTCTTTTGGGTTCTAGAAAGTGTTCTCTTTATTTGGGAGGAGAAAAAAAATGGTTTCTTCTTGGTTGGGTTATTCTATTTTGGCGTGCATGTTGGATTTAGATTCCTTTTTGGAAGAGATTTTTCCATGCTTGCAAAGAGGAAGGAGCAATAAAAAATTTGTGGAATTTGAGGGTTTTGAAAGTTGAAAACTTTGGAGCTCAACATCAAATTTCTATCATTCCCAAGCATTGGATCCAGGTTGGATTTTCATATCTTGTGTTAAAATTTTCTTTTGTATGCATGAATGATTTGATTGATTTCTTTCTTTTAATTTTTGAAAATAAATATTGGATAGTTTTATTTCTCTGTGTGAATGAAATATTTATTTATTCTACAATAAAAATCAATACATATTTGTGTTCTTGTTCTTTACCAGTAAAAGGGTCTGATTGCGTTGCCTATAAATATAAATTTACAAACTAGGTTGGTGAGATTTTTAAAGGGTTTTTTTCATCTCGTTGTCATTTAAATTCTATCCAAAAATTTTAGAAACCCAGATTATAGTTTGTGATATATGGTTGAAACACGTGACTGCTGTCAAGTTGCTCTTCTATGACTGCAAATATCTTTATTTCTCCCTGTAACCAGCCAAAGGAAGATTGAGATTTTAAATTTATACGGGTTTGAAATAGCTTAAATTAATTTTAATATTCTTTTTTTTCTTTTTTTCTTTTTTTTTTTAATTTTGGATAAAATCTGGTTGTTAAGTTACTCATTTTGTCATTTGACTGTAATCGAGTATTGCCGAAAATAGGGTTTTATGGAATCCATCTGTTGTTTTGCATTTTATGAAATTTTTAGTCATTTTTAGTCAATTTCTTCCATGTTGTTGAGTAGTCGACGTCTAAATCTAAAATGAGTATTTTACATATTTTGATTTCGAGTTGATATGACTATTTTATGGTTGTTTTATTGTTAACAGATTTGACTGTTGTCAAGTGAGAATTAGTTTAGTTTTAAAAGTTGTATTTGAGGGTATAACTATATTCTATGATTTGTATTGTGTTGTACCATTTTTATTTAATTATGTTTACTATTTTCATGTTATAAATCCCTTCATATTTGTAAGATCTTGTATTGAAACTTCTGTATTTGTAAAGATTAATTATGTCAGGGATGTGCATTGTTGGTCTTGATTGTGAATTACTAAACTAAAGTGAGTTATTAAGTTATAAGATTATGAGATTGATGTAATATATTTTATTGTAGTGTTGTGGTTTAATGATAAGCTTTTTAGTTTTCTATCCATTTGTGTTATAGGAATGTGTCTATAGAAGTACCTAGAAGTATTTGTGAAGTTATTGTAATTTTCGGTTGATTCTTATTTTGGTAGTCTTCTTGAATGTTTAGTGTCAGCCACTTGTGGTTTTTGTTCTGTTGTTTGCTGGTTTGTGGGGCCTAGTGTTGTCTCCTAGCATGGAGGGAGTGGGCCTTAGGTTTCCACGTGGTAGGGTGGTATTTCTGAACCATCCATTGGGATTTAGGTGGTGCAATTCGTGCGCAACATGGAGAGTCTTTCTTTTCACTTTATTCTATAGTTGAATTTATGTGCAGGTGATATTTTCATAAAAAAAATTATGTTTAGTGTATCTTATACATATGTACCTCTTATATTTATGAATCATATTCATGGTAGCATTCTTGTATAAGAAAAGTAAGTGAATTGTTATAATCTTGATTATACACATTTTTACTATTGTTTAGTATGTAATAGAGAGGTTTAATGAAAAAATGTTGTATTTATAATGCATGAGTATAATTAAGTAGTAGATATAATATATCTTTATGTACTTATTTTATAACATTGATTAAGAATAGATTTATATTGGCATAGTGTTAGATGTGGTTTGAAGATAATTTCGATATGTTATCATATGTAATTTGATGTATGAGATTAATTTACATTCAAGTGTTAGTAAAATATGGTCATAGTGTATAAAATATGTTCTTTAGGCTAAATTAGTGTAGGTGTATCTTAGTAGCGACGTTAGGGGACCATGGTGGATAGGTGTGCAAATGGGTTATGTTCAATATTACTTTTAGGTTATAATGTGATTATAATATCATGTTAATGTAATGATCTCATTCATATTAATTGGTTGAGTTGCATTAGTTAGTGTTACTTTAGTTTCTTTAAAAAAATAAAAATGGCTTGGTGTTGATGGTCTTTTGTGTTAATCCACTTGGTCTCTTAGCGGGGCATTACATTATGGTTGCCAATGGTAATACTATGTATTATGGAGATAATTTTTGTAATATTAATTCCATAATGGGAGATTATTAATTAATCATAAATGTGTTTTCTATTTATGTATGGGGTGTAAATGTGGTATTTCAATTCTAATATTACAAACTTTAAGATTGATCACATATGACTAGTCATTTACTTGGCTCACATTTTACATTGATGGTCATAAATATATGTTACAAAATAATAAGGTATGTAATGTTAAAATAGATAAATATAATTAAAACAAATCCTACAAGGGAGTGAAGATCTTGTAATTAAGCATAGTTAAAATATTGTAATGTTTAACCTATTTTTCTCTCTTTACCAATAAAATACTTCTAGATCCTCCTTGATCATTATCATAGAATACTTTGGTAACCAAAAGTTCTGTCACCTCTATTACCCCATTAATATTCAATTTCCCATATCATTTATAACCACCCTCTAAGCAATCAACCCAATTAGTGAAATTTCTAAGATAACATAGAACATTGATAGTGGTGAAGGAACTCCAAGATATAGGTATTAGTCATTCTAGTAATAGTCCTACTCTTTCCTAGTTAACATGTTTCCTAAGAAATATTGGGGTTACCACATGTGACCCAATTCATTAAGAATAATAAATTTATCAAGGATAAATTTTATATCCCTATTATTGATTATTTATTTGATGAGATTTTACTCACTATATTTCTTACCAAATTAGATCTTCCTCTAGGCTATCATCAAATAAGGGTAAAATAAATTGATATTCCTCTTAGCAAGAAAACTAGAGAGACATAGATCAAAATTGTACATCCCAAGTAATTTTTTAGTGTTTTAGATTATACCCTGGACTCAGTCATACAAAGGAAAACACCAATTGATTCAAGAAAAGGATGAAATAATTAATTATATATCCATAGAATGATAGATAACATCAAATCTATAAAATTTTGGTAATCAATATATTAATTATATAAAAAGAGTTTTTTATGTATCTTTCCCTATACTTTGTATATCTCTTTCTTTTCTTACATATAATTTCATATACTTCATACATACATTCTTTTATCATCTCTTCCTCTATCCTCCTTCCTATTATCCTTATTATATCATTCATATGTTTCCCCATACATATATCTATGGGATGGTACAAAGACCATCTATTATACCCCTAGTCTATATGGTATATTTTCAATTATAGGACCTACAAGATCTTTGTGGCAAGATGTGGTAGAATTTGCGTGGCAGTGACTGTATTTTTACTCCTTTTTGGAAAACATCATCCCCCTTCCAAAATGTTCACTTATCCTCAAGTCACTGCTACTATGCTAGAAGGATATCCTTGTAGATCTCCTTTGGTCTGAAAAATGTGTTATCCCATTGTGTTTTTGCCAAATGTAGCTATTGGGTCTACACTTGGATTTTTAGTAAGATATTTTCTACCTCTAGGAGTTTTTGGGGAATTTGTATCTTTTAGTCTAATTTTTGTTCTTCGAGAATGACTCCTATAATGTGGGGTGGCCTTAAAATGGATACTTCTCTATGTTTGTGGATTCTATTTCAGATCTTGTCTCTATGATCTTGCAACTTTTGGAATTGCACATATAGTCATTTTATTTGTATAAGATATTGGCCATCTATATCCTATAATGCATCATAGGTTGTGGATCCTTAGAGTATATAGACTTCAAACTAGTCCATTTTATCTTTAGTTGTATCTATCACCATTTTCCATTATAGATAAAATTGGTACAAGGCATTAGGATACCCTTTGGCATTCTTTAGAGTTATGATATGTAATTCTAGGGTAGAATATGTAGTAGCATACTTCTTCCATTCTTCATAATTCATTTTATTCTAATAATTTATTTGAAGTTGCTTTATTAGTGTTTTGTTTTGTAATTGGGTGTTGTTGATCAACCCTTCTACCAATAGGATGGGTCCTGTTGGATTTGGGTGAACATTCCTTGTATATATTTTACTAAATATTATAGCTAGTTAGATCTCTCTACATGATATTTTAAAATATATTCCCTTGATATTTTGTGTAATATATCACCAAAACTAAAAAAATTTGAGGGGTGAGATGCTCCTAATATTCACTTGTGAGATTGCTAATGAAGTTTGAAGTACTTGTAATGATGTCATTGTTTGCAATTTATTTTGTTTGGCTAAAAAATTATTGATGTACTATATAGAAGATGTTATGGAGGAAGAATGTGTCTTAGAATTTGGAGGAGGAGAATATTATTCTTTTTTTGAGGTGGTATAACATCATAAATTGTCACCCTTAATAGTTTCACACTATGTTTTTCTCCCCCTATTTTATGGGACCAAACTAAGAACTTAATTTTATACATTATGCATTCCATGAGCCAATTTTAAATATTTTCTAAAGATTTGCAAGAATAAAACAGATTCTCTCATTAAATATTTTTTCCCTAACAATTTAAACTTCAAAAAAAGGGGCTGGGAAACTAGCACCTAGGGTTAGAAATATGTCCCCCTATTTTTCTTCCAAATTCAACTATGTTGGTGTTGACATTTTATTATTTAAAATTTAATTGTCTAAGGTTAACAATCAAGATGAATTTTTTGCAAAATTAGAATAATAACATATAAATACCCAAGAATTGCATCATTTAAACATTAACAAGAACCCTTAAGGAGAACATATGATAAATCAATTATCAAGAGACTTATTCATCAAGTGAAGAGAAGCCATTACAGAATTTATTGTAGCAACTCAAGATCAAACATCATGTCAAAGCGTATGTGATTTTGTTAATGTTTATGTTTTGATATTGTTTATGAAGGTTAACCTTTTGTAGGTGTCCAAGAAATTTAAGCATTCTAGCATTCAATTAAATAGAGAAAGAAATATCAAAACCTTGAGTTGATGTGTATGGATTTAATCCTTCAAGGAAGTCATTATAGGGTGGTGAGTTGCAACACTATGTTGATTCAACATTCCTTCCTATCATTTATCCAATTTATAATTAAAATTTCCATTATGGAAGTGGAAACACTAACATGGGGTTTGACTAAGGAGAGCCCCTAAATGTCACAACCTTTCATCTCTCTCTAAGTGTGTAGGTTTCATATATAAATAAGATTCAGGGAATATTTAATATTCATTATTCATTGTTGCAATTGAGACCCTACACCTTGACATCAAACAAAAGCTCAGTTACAACATTATCTGATAGTGATCTGAGTAGTTTATGAATGGGAAATAGAAGCCTTGATCCAAATTTAGAGGATTGTGAAAACATATATGAATTTTCCTACTAAGATAGTGGTCCTTAGGGTGCCCATGTCCTCTGTTTTAAGCTCCAATATTAAATCAAAGGTGCATAATGTCCTATCCTTCCCATTTTTTCTATTTGATTTCCTTTATGACTTCTCGTATTTTTTGCATTTGTATCAAAACTATAATTGGCATCATTATTTCAATAGTTATTGCATTTAATCATTAGGACTCTTCTAGATTTAGTTAGGGGCTTGTTGACTCACCTATTAGTCTATAAGTTAATCACACACATTTTCCAAATCTATAAAACCCCATTCGACCTTTGCATTTCCAATCGATTCCATCTCCTCTCCTTACATATAAAATCTTAGGAAAGGTGTTGAACCCTAAGGTGAAAACTAAAAGTTTTCCCTTTCACTCCATTTCATTTTGATGAACCCAACCTGTTGGCTATGTGCAGGGTCATCATGGGAAAGATAGGCCCTTAAGTGGCAAAAATTTAGAAAAATCAGAGTGAGGCAATTTGACATAAAAATATAACTAAGTTATCTATATTATTTAAAAATGATGTAAGAATAGAATATATAGAAAATTTAATGTAGTTTCTAAGCTACTAAGTTTATTTTTAAAAAAAAATCTATTTTGTTAAAATTTGAAATTTCAATGTAGTAGTACTTAAATTTCAGGGGAAAAATAAGAGGTGGGTGTCTGTCTAGCCACCCTAACCACAATAAAATTATAATATTTTTTAATAAGATTTTAGATATAAGTAGAGGAATCATGTCCTGATGTGATGCATAGTTTTTTGTAATTTTTTTCCAATTAAATAATTAATTATGAATTTTTTATTATAACTTTTAAAAAATATAAAAACTCATTTGTCTGACCACCTTGATAAAAATTTCATGAAATTCATTTTTTGTTTTTTAATCCTATAGTATGCGAGGCATAGAATGTGATGCATGTTTTGGATTAAAAAAATGTGATATTGTTTGAAAGCTATATATTTTTTTCAATCAGCCTATCAATCAGGACTTTAGTCATAATTCAAATAGAAAATGAATAATAATTATTTATTAAATTCAAAGTAAAGCATAATTTATATTGGTGGAAATATGAGAATCTCCTTTTAAAACCCTTTTCATTTCATCAATTTTGGGTAAAAAGAAAGTTATCAGCCACATACCCATCATATTGCCACTTTTTGGCCCATCATGATCCTTCACATACCCTGTTATTATTTTATACCTTTTGAAAATTCAACTTAGACCTATATTTTGCATTTCTTTGCTTTTCATTTTTTAATTAGGCGTCATTTTTAGCAACATAAAAGGTATAAAAAACCTAAAAAATACATATCATGTTGCATCATTTGTTTTAATAGGGTTTGTTTTAGTCACTTTAGCTCATATATACTTTCAAATTGCATTCATAAATCTACATTGGGTAATTTAAAATATGAAAAAGTATTATTTTCACACATTTAGGCATCTTTCATATGCTTAAAAAGTGAAAATTTGCATTCATTTATTTCAAAAAGCATATTATTATCATAATTTTCATATTTAGCATATTAGAATTGGTTAAATTTTGTAGATTAGATCTAGAAATTGCATTTAAAAAATGTTGTTTATTATTCAATAATTTTCAACATTCTTGCATACTTACATTTTGAATTACATTACCTTCAAGTGATAAAAATTTGGAAAAGTATTCACTTTCATACCTATTTACCCATAGGCACATAAACCTTAAATAGTATAAAAAATAGTCAAAATTTTAATTGAATTGCACAAGCCTGCCTAGGACATAGGCACCCTAGGCACCATAGTCCTGCCATTTTTTTCTTATACTTTAGTGACAGAGACTTCTTAGAACTCTCTATCTAGATTTGTTGTCTATTTTACAATCACCTATTGCATAATAGTTTGAAACTTAATAAAATCATCATATCATCATGATGGCTCAATATTTTAGTATGATGTTGACCTCATTGAAATATTTGGTTGATGTTTCAAGTTATGTTTTTGGTGATGACCCTAATTTAAATGAGAATATTAATGATCCTTCAACTCCTAATGCATGTCCTTGTAATGTAGATATGTTGGGACAAAATTAGGAGATCATGAATGAATTCATACATATTTCTTTGCATAATCATGAGAACAACACAACTTTATATCCTTACATGAGATTTCCTAATCACCCATGTCAACAACTACAACCACCTACAACACCACCAATTGAAATGTTGGCTCTCTTACATCAAGAAAGTGACTCAGAAGGAATATCTCAACCAAATTTCATGGAAGTAGCTATTGATAACAACCATAAGGAATACATGTCACCTAATACTCCTCCACTTTATGAGAATAAATTCACAAACACACCCATCATCTTGGAATAGTGTTATGGAAGATTATTTATTATGTTGAGATAAAAAAAGGATGATATAAATAATGACCATGAAATCCATCCCGTCTTCAAAAGAACACCATTAGAAGACACTAAAATAATAGGTTACCAAGGTCCCCCACATTTAGATCAAAGATTTAATTCTTCTACCAATAAATACAATGTCAATGGTCCTATTAAGAAATTACCTTTCCTGTATCTTGTATCTAAGACAAGACATGCATTAGCTAAACTTATAGACTTGGGTTTAATTACACTACCACCCATGTGTGAATGAAAATACAATAAAAAAGAGTAAAAGTACATCTTATTATGTATATCATAGAATACTTGGACATCGTACTGACAAATTATATGCTTTAAAGAAGGAATTGAGAGAATTTTATCCTTACAGGGATCAATTTGAACATGTGATAAAAAAAAATCATTTGAATTTCTCTTTTCCATGTGGTAGTTTTAGTATCATACCATATCCACTACTATCCATGGGGCTATAAACATAGCTTGATTCTATTTTCTTTTAATTTAAAAGGAGAAAAACATCATAATTCATTTGGCTCACCTTTGTCCTCACACTTGGGGAGCAAGGGGTTATATTCATTCATTCCTAGGATCCCTTTCTATCTCCTTCAAATGTTAGTGTATCAAGTTTAAACTAACATAAGTGGAGGAATATAGTCCAATATTCATTTTTTCATAAGAATGGTCCCTTCTTATTGATGATAGCATACATCTCCTAGGAAGTGTGACCTTGTCAATCAACGCATGGCCTTTTTGATCTATGTGAGATTCACTATGGTGGTAATATTAGGATTGACATCGCTTAAGAGTGTTACCTTTCTTGGAATATGCTGTTCCCATTTGTGGAAATGCTATGGATAGTATTCCTTAAGGTTTGAGTTTATATTCCAAGACTAGCCACTCTCTTTGCGGTGATGTTCTCTAGGGTGTGACCTTTCATATGTTGGGAAAATCCTCTTTTTTGTTGTTGTAAATAACCTTGTGTGGTGTTATTATTATGATAAACCTTGAGTTTTTATCCTTATCCTATCATATTTTATGCACCCCTTGAGGTGAGTTTAGTCATCCATATGATTTTAAACTTTATGCACCCCTTGAGGTGAGTTTTATTCATCCCATGTGATCTTAAACATTATTCACTCCCTCAGGTGATTTTTGTTTGTCCCCCACTGCATTAAAATTTATGCACCCCCTAAGGTGAGTTTTGTTCATCTCGTGTGATATTTAACTTTAAGCGCTCACTGAGGTGAGTTTTATGCTCTCCCTAAAGAAATATTTTACAAGACAATGAATGAATTCAACATAATGGATCTTGTTTGGTTATGAATTTGAGCACCCTTTTTTAACATGGCCACCGAGCATGAAACACCTTGCTTCCTAATGGAGCCATGTGTTTCATGAGTGTTTAGCATAATAAAACTTACTAGCCTTGTAGAACCCATCATATTGCAAGGAAACATATCATAAAATAACTTGCTAGCTAAAAGATCCATGCGGCTCAAGAGTGATGTTGCATAACACAACTTGAGAGTCCTTATGGGAGCATTCCCTTAACAAAAAATTATTTTATGGATGATGTTTTTTATTTAAGACAATTAAAGACTAAGGTATCTTTTCCTTACCATCTCTAATATTTATTACTAACCTTGTATTTTTTCTTCATTTCTACAATGTGCCTACATCATGCTTATGTCCATTTCATTTTCATTTATATGTTATGTTATGTTATGTATCTTCATTGTGTATGCTTCTTATTTTTTACATGTATGTTTATGTATTTTTTCTTGCTATATATCATACATGTGTGCATTCCTTTGTGCTTATGTTGGTTTACAATCGGATCTTAAATCCTACGGGCTTGTGCACTCTCCCTAGATCCTTAGTCATCCTATCTCTTCATTTGTACATTTACACCCCTCTTAACATTTATTTCTCTACTTTAGTGTGAGTGTAATTTTAAGATCATTCTCCCACTAAAGAGGGAGATAAATGTAGCATTGTAATTTATGACCCTTAATAGTTTCACACTATATTTTTCTCTCCATAAGTTATTGAACCCAATTAAGCACTTAATTTCCTAAATTGTGCATTCCACAATCTAATTTAAAATATTTTTTGATAATTTTCAAGCATAAATAGATCCTCCAATTTTATAATTTGTCCATGAAACTTTAAAATTTAGAAATAGGGTTGGGGAACTAGTGCCTAGGGTGCCTATGTCCACCTTTTTTGGCTCCAAATTCAAAAATGTCAATTTCAAATTTTATTTTTTTAAATTTAAATGTCTAAAGTTAGTTGTCAAAATTTAATTTTTAGGAAATTAGAATAATAGCATATAAGTACATAGTTATTTCATCATTTAAAAATAAACTTGAAGCATTAAGGAGAACTTATGATCAATCAATTATAAAAATCATTATTCAACAAGTCAAGGGTAGTCATTAGAGGATTTATTGTAGAAATTCAAGATCCAACATCATGCAAAAGTGTAAGTGAGTGTGTTCATATTTATGTTTTTATAATTTTTATGAAGACTAAACCTTTGTAGGTCTCCAAGAAATTCAAGAATTCGAGAAAATAAAGCAAGAAAGATCAAGACCTTGAGGTGATTTGTATGCCTTCAATCCTTAAAAGAATCCATTAAAGGGTGGTAATTTGTAGAACTTTTTTGATTCATCATTGTAGTGTAGGAAAATGCATACCGTTGCATTTTCACACTTTTTTGGGCCTCCCTTGCTTTATTTATCCCTATTTATGTCTTAATTGGTACTATTTTGCATCCACAAGCCTAATAAATTGTATCTTTTTATGCCTAATCCTAAAAATTATCAAAGAGTAAATGATAATTTAATGATTCTAGTTGTGTGTCAATGATTTTTGGGTCGGGACTAAGGAACCACCTTGGGAATCTTTATCCACTAAAGGTCTTGGAACCCTAATTTCAAAGGCACCTTAATTGGGCCCCTTTTTGGAGTTTGTGCCCTGAGTTTCATTCCTTGGGACTACGAGACACCTAGGGCATCTTAGTCCCCCTTAGGGTATTTTTAAGGATTTAATTTCAAATCTTGGTGGGATTTAGTCTCCTTTTATTAATGAATTCATATGTCAGCTTGTTTTGGTGTAATTTTGGGATATTAAGCATAGGTAAGTATAAATACAAGTTTCTTTCACTCATTTCTCATCCTAACACACTGTGGACATGGAAAAACTAACCCTTTTACTTTTTCTTTTTTTGTCTCTCCTTGTGCTTATTTGGCTTGATTTCACCTTGATTTAATGTTGCAATGTGGCCCACACAATCACATTAGGTATTGAATCATTATGAATCTTTAAGACTTTATGATGTATTGTAAAGGTGTTGTGAAGTGTTGCATGAAATTTTCACACTTTTCTAGACTCTTCTTATTATAATTCACTCATATACTGCCTTTTTATCACATACCAAGTCTTATTCTAAAGTGTTGTAAAGTCTTGTAACAAACTTTCAAGCTTTTCTAGACTTTTCATCAACAAGTACACCTTTCTTCTGCTTGATTTGGCCCCTTTATGAACTTACATGCCTTAATTAAGTATATTTATTAGTACAAACCCAAAAAACATCATTAATGAAAACTTAATTTGCAACACCCACTCATATGCCTCGATTAGGACCCATTCACCTAAGGTGGCGAAGAGTCTCTCTTGGCACAAAAGTCAAAACTAAATTCAAATTAGTGGTGGGTTTTAATTCTTAAAGACCTAAGGTCAATTTGTGATGTATTTTTAGAAAATTAGGGCATAATTATGTACAAATACATGATTTTCTATTCATTTTAACCTCCATTCAATCATCTCATTCATTCTTGCATTCAATCCATCTAAGCATTCACTTAAGCATCACTGTAATGCCCCTCCATGCCAGTTGTTCTGAACTTGTGTGTGAGTTTTTGTGTGTGCTTCATTGACTACTGTGTTATTTGATTATGTGAAAAATATCATATGTTAGTAATCATGTTTAAATAATTAATTAAATCATAAGTGAAATTGAAAGGTTATTTAAAATATAATTAGGAATTAAAATAATAATCAATTAAATTAAATAAAATGATTTAGAGCAAATGATCAAATTAAACTAATTCGTTAAAAGTAAAAGTGATATTATTAGATAAATTATTTTAAATTGTTGAAGTTAATAATAATTATGAACAAAATAATCTTGAAAAGATAATTATTATAATAAGAAATTTAAATGGATAAGGAGATAGGAAGCTGAAGTGTTTTAAAGCAAGAAATGAAACTTCACCTATAGAGCATTTGGAAGTCGAAGAGAACTGGAGAATATGAAAAATAAATAGATAAACAAATAAAAAGCTCAATCTTTTGTGGATTTGAATGTATTTGAATTTTATTTTATTTGGAGAAGTGACTTTTGGTATTCAGAGGAAGAGGAAATGGAAGAGACCTTTTGTGTGTGATTTTATTTAGGGGATTTTTGGTTGGTAGGGGGTTTGGAATTCTCTTTCCAACAGATTTTGGAGAAATTTGGCAGTCAATTTTCTGTTATAGTATTGCATTCTTTTATTATCCTGAGAATTCATTAAGGAGTAAGATTTGAGTCGAGGGAGGATCTTGGAGCTACTGCTGGGAAACAATCGTTGGCGGAGGATTGGAACGGCAAGAGGGATAGAGCTTCTACAGATCTTCTTCAAATGCAAGACATCAGGTTCTTTTCTTATTTATTTGCTGTAGCATCAAATAAAATAGCAATTGATAGGAATTGTTTCACTGTGTATGAAATTTTCATCTGGGTTGGAATTCAAATGTTTGTGGGAAGAAAATCTATTGGGTTGTTGTTTAATCAATAGAAATTTAACTGGGGATCGAGATTGTTGTTTGTTAAAATGGAATTTGGTTGGGTTCTGGACTGTAAATTATTAGATTTAAATTTCTGGGAGCTTGGGACTGTTGTTTATTTAAATAAAATTATTTGTTGGGTTTTGGATTGTTGTTTATTAAAATGAAGCTTTGGTTGGGATTCTGGAAATAAACAGTATTACTGTGGTTTTGTTCTGGAAAATAAATAAATGGAAGAATAATCCCCTTACTATGAATTTTTTGGTTGATATATATATATTTTACAAATACATTATTTTCTTATGAATATATATATATACCGTAACCTGTATAGTTGATTGTCATTCTCTGTTTTTGAATTATTTAAAATATAGTATATATATGTATATATATATCTGTATATATATTAGATATATATATATACACATATATATAAATAAATTTTGAATGTAAAATTTAATTCTTAAGTTTTGAATTTTTTCCGCATTAAATTTGTTTGAAATTATTAAAAGAATAAAAATAATAATAATAATAATAATAATAATAATAATAAAAGAATTGCAGACTGGGTGATGGTTCGGCCTTGGTCGTGCCCACCACCCAGCCGGCAGTGGTATTGGAGTGGTAGCCTACGGGCTACCATGGTAGCCTGTTGGACTGCTATGACAGTCTGTAGACTGCCACGACCCGGCCCTTCGCCCATGCTTTTGTATGGGATTTTTTTTTTTTTATTAGACTGCAGGAATCGGGTAGCACGACCCCCTATAAACTGTAGTGCGCCTGGTAAAAATTTTAACGTGACCGGGAGCACTGGCGTGACATGCCCTCTGGTACCACGGGGGTGGGGGAGACTAGACCTCGTGACCAACCTCTTGCAACAGGAAAGATTTAGCCAACCGAGCTAGGGTCCCAACACCGCTTTTGCATTGGATTTAATTCCCATTTAAAATAGTATATTTTAATTTTTGTCTAAAACAAAAATTTTATATAAATTTTAAATGCGTGTATAAACTGTTATTAATATATAAATATATAAATATATATATGTATATATATATATATATATATATTTAGTAATTTATTTAATTAGATTTCATTAATTTAATTGTTAATTTTATCAATTATTTATGTTTGTAATCAATATGGTTATTTTTTGGTATGATCAAATAAAATATTATTATAGTGAAGATATGCAAATAGAAAGGAACTTCTATTAATTTGTTAAATTGTGAACTTTGATAGCATAATATAAGGGCAAGTTGTGAATATATATGTACCGGCATTAATCGTTTCATTTTAAATGTGTATATGGTGGAAATAGAATTTAATATAGAATTGAATATGTCATATTTTTATTCTTATTTTGTGAAGTTGTAGTCTTGTAGACTTGTTGGATTCTTAGAAAAGATCTATTCTCTTTCTACTTTCCCTCCTCGAAAAGAATTAAAATATATAGATATGTAGTGGTTTTAAAATGTATTTATGTGTGTAGATTTATTTAGATAGATTTAAGATTTTAAGGTGGTAAGTTCTAATATGTAGTTTAAGTATTTAGAGTATTGTCGTTATTGTCATTTTTGGTCTTAAATGGGTTTCACATTGGAAGTGAGTGTTAAGTTAGTATGATGAAAGGAAAATGGAGATAATGTTTTGGACATAAGTAGTTATGAAATAATAATGAGTTAACTACCCAGCTATTAAGTAGTTTTCAATTATGTTGATAAATGAAAGGGGAAATTTAAATGTATGGGCATGATTAGTGATTGATTAGGATATTCTTGAATTGGATAGTTTATTGGTGAAATGGGATTTTAATCTTTTGAAAATTGACTTCCTTTATATTCATTTAATGGTTGATTTGTAAGTTCTCTTTATGGATAAGTCTTTTAGAATACTTGTGATGGTTATCATAAATTGTTTTAGTTAATTAAGTAATTTAGATGGGTAAGTTGTAAAGTTATTTAGTTCTGGTTGTTAATTGATTGGTTATTAAATATTGTTCTTGTTTGAATTTTTGGTTGTTGTTTATTATGCGAGTGTTTGGTGGAGTTGTGAGTGGTTGAGTAGTTAAGGTGTTCTTTAATTTGGTGCCTTGGAAGTGTTTGTGAGTATAGAATAATTTTGATGGTGTTGTCTCAGTGTGAATTTCTCTTGAGCTACTCCTGAGATTTGAAAGGATTTATATTTCTTAAATTTGTGTTGTTAGTTGATTAGAAACTCTTACTGCTTTGTCTACCCTTGTTGATGAGTCCTTCAGTATTTGATTTATTTTTGGGCTTCCAAAGGCGAGGGAAATCCTGTTGTCATGTTTGTTGATTTTGTCAAAGGTCTTTTGTATACCAACTGCACGGGTATCTTGTGAGGAGGAAATTGAGGTCTCCCATGGAATGCCTAGTTGGCGGCTTTTGGTTTTAATAAGTGACTTCGTTGAATTAAAGGTTGATTTTCTTTTGTGTTTTCCTAATTGAGGTGACACCATTGTTGATTTGTGGATGGGTCTTGATAAATCTTCCCTTTTTATGGATTTTCTAATTTACTCTCATATTTGATGAAATTTTATCCTTGTGTTGGAATTATTGGAGAAATACTCATGTTGCTTCACTTTACCCTTGTTTGTGGGTTTTCATTCTTTTGGTTTCCAGAGGCTTGAGATGATTGACATTTGATGTTCTCTCTCTTTATGTGCCCTTGATGTGGCAAGTTTTTTTGTTTCATGGTTTTGAAAGGGTTGTACGGGAATTGTTGAGACTCTGATTTTGTACTTATTAGCGAGATGGGTAATGCCTCGAATGCTTTTATGTTGCGATTCTTTGTTCAAATTATGATGGTACAACCCTTGGTTTCTTGGTTTTTGGTTTGATATTGTTGGGTCTCTAGGGAGAGTGGCTCCTCATGGGGGTCGGCGCCCCGTTTAAGGGGAAGGGCACAGGATAACCCACGAGTGAGTTAGTAATCAAGTGAAAACCTAATAATTAACTTAGGAGGGTTGGGTAGTAATATCATTATAAAATTAAAGAAATGGATGCCTTGTCTTCATTAGTTCTTTCGTAGACTAATGGAAGGCTGAGAAGGCCATGGTTGGCAAGGTCATGACCTCGTCTTCATGAGTGGTCTACGGCTCCGCATGAGTCACCCTATGGACCGGCGCCTCCAGTTGGGAGGAAGGGCATAGGATAGCCATAGATGGGACCGGCACCTCCAGTTGGGAGGAAGAGCATAGGATAGCCCATGTAGGACTATACGATGACACTCTTCCCTAGTTGCCCAGGTGTTTTTACTTTATTGTGTTCCTCTGGAAGTATATTATGGGAGTTGGTTTAGATTGTGGTTGAATGGATTTATATTGATTTATGGAGTATTGCCTTGATACATGTTTAGTATACTTTGTGGTCTTGTATCATCTCATTTACATTTGATTTATGATCTTGTATTTTTATGGTACTGTGATATGATGTTATTGTATTGTTTAATTGCAATTTGGAATGGTATTATGTTTATTAATTCAGTTTGATTTGGGAGTATTTCATGATCATCCTTTGGGTACTTGTTTACTGGTCATTGCTTTGATTTGTGTGATGAGATTTATGATTTTAATTTATTATGTTGATTCTTGGATGTTGTTGGTTATGTCATTGTAATCCTTGAGTTTTATGATACTTTTGTATGTTGTTGAGTCTTATGGTTCTGTGTTTGGATGTTCTTGGTTGAGGACTCTTCTTGTCAGCTCCATAGCACGGGGGGTGGGTCTTCGGACTCACATGGTCAGGTGGAATGTGCTAAGCACCCCATTGGGTCCCCAGTCGAGGATCAAGAGGTGAGGATTGGTGCTGTTGCAGCGACTCCAGAGTTGTATCGGTCTTGGAGCCAGTTTTCATCTGTTTATTTGTATCATGTTATCTTGTTTATGGTTTCCATTTATGTTTGGAAACACTATTGTATCATTGTACCTCTAGAACATTGTACTGTAATGTAATGTTAACTCAGTGTGGATTTTGGCCATGGCAATTGTTATTCAATGTGTTAAGTTATTCATGCATATGTTGTATTTATGTACACAAATGGTTTCTTATCAATGAATCTTCATGTATGTGTTACATTTGTTAATGTTTACTATATATATTTGGCTTTTGTTCTTTATTGTCGTTGTGTGGATCTAAGTCTCATAATGACTCCTTGTGTATCCCAAGGGATGTATGTGTTAGTGAATCTGCTTAAATGAAATTCATGTCATGACTTAATGTGTATTACATGTATGTTATGTTATTTTTTTTAAAAAAAATTGTGCAGTAATTAATGTTTAATTGTCCTTTGGGGTTCGCACAACGGGGCATTACAACATGGTATCAGAGCCTAGGTTCATACACTGGGCACTATGTGTGCTCACTATGTAACCTTGCACTTAGACCGTGAGTCTTGAGTTTTACTTTTCTTGTCATTGTTGTGAACCTGAGTTTCTTCTGTTAACCGGTGTTGGGTCGATGGTGCAGGAATTTGATGGGAAAGGATAGGACCCTCGGTGTAGTGCGCATTGCACCGATATCATTCCTATCGAGGATGCTCTATGGACCCTTGAGTTTTAGTGTGATGTGTTTTTGGTGATGTGTTTTGTGTGTGTGAATATGTCAAGTGTGCGTGGAATTTGCGATTTTGTTGTCCTTGATTGATGAATTATGTTTTCTTGAATTTGTGAAGGTGTAAAATTTTACCCTTCTTATTGAAATTGATGTGAGTTTTGGTGTTGGATATTGGTTAAAGTGGAGTTCTTTGTGTGAAAATTATGAGTTTTAACAAAAATGTGAGGTTTTGTGGATAATTATTTTATGATTTTTAGCAGAATATAGTATCTTGAGGTTCAGATGCAACTTGAATTATTGGTACTAATGTGCAATGCTCTATGGTAGCTTTTGATTTACAGGAAGTGGGCTTCAGAAAGCATAGTGACGAAGGTAATGTAATTGTAATATGCAGGTATAGATACTTATAATGTCAAGTAGTAATTGATTTTGATATAGTAGATGAATTAGGTTTATGGTTAGTATCCTTATACGAATATTTCCTAACTAATTAGAAGAAAATTGTTTACGAGTTACTAGAATTGTTTTGACTACTATGTGTGGTTTGGTGGGAGGGACAGTGTGGTTGTGAGTGCCCTACTATGCTGGGAGTTCCTCTCATGATTTATTTGTGATATATGTATGTGCACAACATTTGTTTGCATGCAGGATTGCAGGAACTAAGTATCGATTCCACCTGCATTGTCAGGAAAGGGCGAGCATTATATACACCCAATGGGTTTGACGTTGAACATAGAAGCTGACAAGAAAGTTCTCCCAACCTAGTTCATCATCTGTCCTAGTGTTTGACCAATTTGGTCTAGTTGCAACCCCACCACCACTTTTGTTTTGCTATCATTTCTTTATTTTTGGTTTGTTTAATTTTTGATGCTTACTGGATGACGTTTAATTGATGCTTTAATTTATGGTGTTGATGTGCTTATGATCATTGATATTGTTGTGTTACCATGTGTGTGATTGAGCTTGACTTCCAGGAGTAAGTCGATGCCTAAGGGGGGGAGGATGTAATGCCCCTTCGTGCCGGTTGTTCTGAACTTGTGTGTGAGTTTTTGTGTGTGCTTCATTGACTACTATGTTATTTGATTATGTGAAAAATATCATATGTTAGTAATCATGTTTAAATAATTAATTAAATCATAAGTGAAATTGCAAGGTTATTTAAAATATAATTAGGAATTAAAATAATAATCAATTAAATTAAATCAAATGATTTAGAGCAAATGATCAAATTAAACTAATTCGTTAAAAGTAAAAGTGACATTATTAGATAAATTGTTTTAAATTGTTGAAGTTAAGAATAATTATGAACAGGGATGGCGCTGTGCGGAAGAATGGTGCGGGCTAGGGCCTGCGTGCCCTAGCTTCTTCTTTGTCTAGCGTCCGTGCTCGAGCTCCGAGCTTTCTGCTGCTGTTGGGGGGGGTTTTTATTTCGCTGCAGGGGTTATTCCTGGGTTGGGCAGGGGTTTTTGGGTTTCTTTGGCCCGCGGGTGGGCTTTCTTCCTGGTCTTTGGGCATGGGGAGTTCCCAGCAAGAGGAGTGCGGGGGTTTGAAACGGTGGGTCGCCTGATCTATCCCTTTCTCCCTTTTTTGTTGTTGTTTTGGCATGTTGGCCCATGGAGAATCGTAGTCTAGCTGGTTATCAAGTATCCTCTAGGGATTTGGAGATGATAGAGCCTTCTTCTCCTTTGCATGCCAGTAGCAAGGAGCAGTTAGGTAAACCCCAATCTGGGGAAGGTGCCTCCTCATCAAAAGGAATGTTTCGGATAAAAAAAGTAAACGGATGTTTGGAGAGATCTAAAGATCGACCAGTCCTGGTCATTCAACCTGAGCAAGTTTTGGAGGATGTTGAATACTGGTGCAATCATGCCCTTATCTGCAAATTTTTAGGCCTTCGTCTTTCACTACCTATGCTGGAATCTTGGGCACATAAGGTTTGGAACCCTAAAGGGGATATGGAGATTCTTTTAGCAGCCAATAACTATTTTCTGGTCATCTTCTCAAGCATGTCAGACAGGAATAGGGATTTTGAGGGAGGCCCTTACTTCTTTAACCAGGTGGGGCTCTTCATTAAGCCCTGGCACATGGGCTTTAACTCTGCTGAGGAGATCCCCTCTCAGGTGCCGGTGTGGGTTTGACTACTGAGGCTTCCTTTAGAATTCTGGAGAGAAGATATTCTTCATTCAATCTCTTTGCTTCTCAGAAAACCTGTGGGATCGGCGTCACAAACTCAAGATCGCAAGGTAATTTCTTTTGCTTGTATTTGTGTAGAAGTTGATTTAAGTAATCCATTACCAGATTCTATGGATATTTGCATGGGTTCATCATCTTGGATCCAACAGCTGGATTACGAGACCCTACCATTTAGATGCAGAATTTGCCACGAATATGGTCATCTACATCGCAGATGCCCCAGATTTAGACCTTCACCCTTGGCTACCTCTGGACCTCCTAAGGATGATAAGGGGAAGGCACCTTTGTCTAATGTACCTATTGATAAGGAAGGATTTACTCAGGTGAAATCTCGTAACAAAGGAAAAGGCAAGAAGAGAACCTGGATGGATAGACAGAATGAGGGCACCTTTAATAGGTTTGAGGCTCTTGATAGCGTAGTCCAAGAGGAAGGAACTCCAGTTGAGCTCTCTTCTGGGGATATAGGTCAACTGGAGGCTCAGGATGAGGATGCTAAGAAGGAGGATCAGATTTTATCGTCAGGTGACATACATGTAGATCAGATGGGTATGGATTTACCTTCTCATGCTCAGGGTATTGGGGATCTCCAGGAGTCTCAGGCTCTGATGGGGTCGGTTATGGTGGCTCCTATTCCCCCTGCTTCTAAGGGAACCTCTGATCCTGTGAAGGGTAATAAGGCTTCTCCTGCCTTAGGCCTACATCAAAAATCCTTTAAGAAGGGGCTTCTTGACAAACCGTCAAGGAGTGGAAGGAAGACTGATCAAGAGAAGGTCAAAATTATGGGTGATACATTGGTTGAGTCTGGGTCTGTGAAACCCATCGATTCCCACTTCTCCCATCCTCATAAATGATTGTTTTATCATGGAATGTTAGGGGGTTGAACAACATCCCTAGACAAAAGGTTGTTCGCTCATTAATTGAATCTCAGTCTCCTGATTTGGTCTTCATTCAGGAAACCAAGCTTACTGTGGATGGATTGGCTAATTGTACCCCCCGTATTTGGCCCCAAGGTTATTGGCAGGGGGTGGGGGCTTTGAGCAGTTCTGGGGGGGTGGCTTGTTTCTGGAACCCGAGGAAAGTCTCACCCTTATGGTGGATCTCTAGCTGGTTTTCCATTACTTTGGTTGCTTCTATTTTTGAGACTGGAGAAAGATGCCTCTTCTCCAATATTTATGCTCCTACTGATCTTTCAGGTAAGTTACAGCTTTGGGATCACATCAGATTCATCCGGTCTCTGGACCCTTTTCTCCCATGGATTATGGCTGGTGATTTTAATGCTATTATAAGTTTGGAGGAAAAACGTGGTGGAGTTGCTAGGCTAGATCATTCTTCAAATCTGCTTAGAGATAATATTGGTTTTCTAAATCTCATTGATGTGAAGCCAAACAATGGTGTGTTTACCTGGAATAATAGGAGATGTGGTGCTGAGGCTATTTCTGAAAGGCTTGACAAATTTTTTGGTATCCTGCTATTGGTTGCACAATAGGTGGACCACCAGTTCAGAAATTCTTGACTGGAGGGGTTCTGACCATTGGCCCATCAGACTCTCTGTCTCCCCTTATGGTGTCACCAAAAAGCCATCTTTCAAATTTCAATTGATGTGGTTAAGAGATCAATCTTTACAGGATCTCATGCTAGATTGGTGGTATGAAGGAAGGCCTACCCATGGGACGACCATGTTTACTTTTAGTAAGAGGCTTCAACATGTGAAGTACAGGCTAAAGAGGTGGAATAAAGAGTGTTTTGGGAACCTGCATGCTCAGAAAATAGCGGCTTAGTCCAAGTTGGATAGCATTACCCGGCAGATTCGAGAACAGGGGTTCTCCCCTGAGCTCAAGAATGCTGAGTCTTTGGCTCTCAAAGGTTTAGAAGAATGGGAGCTTCGGGAGGAGATCTTCTGGAAGCAGAAATCTCACATTGATTGGCTTCAGGAAGGAGATAGGAACACTGCTTTTTTTCATAACTCGGTTAAGGCTCGGAGGCAGGGGAACTCTATTTCCTCTCTTGTTTCACTGGATGGAGCCCAACTCTCGTCTTTTGCAGAAATCTCCAGGGAAGCTGTCAACTACTTTTCAAACCTGTTTACCAAGGAGAACCTTGTTGTTAGGATGGAAGAGAGGGCTATCTTGGATTGTATTCCCCACCTAGTCTCTGCTGAGATGAATGGGGCTCTCCTTTGTCCAATCATGTTACCAGAATTGGAGAAAGTTGTGTTTAGTATGAAAAAAGGTAAAGCTCCTGGCCCTGATGGTTTCCCGATTGAGTTCTTTCAAGAATTTTGGGAAATAATAAAGTATGATCTCCTTGAGGTAGTTCAGGAATCGTATAGGAACAAACAAATGCTTAAGTCTTTGAATTCTACTTTTTTGGCTCTCATACCTAAGAAGGAGGGAGCTAATCGGCTGGACCAATTCAGGCCTATTGCTTTATGCAATGTCGTCTACAAGATCATCACTAAGTTGATTGCTGAGAGACTCAAGCCACTCCTTGATGCTTTGATCTCTGTTGAGCAGGGTGGCTTTGTTGAAGGAAGACAAATTCTTGATGGTGTTGTGATAGCTATGGAGGCTATTCATTCTATGGCTTCCTCTAAGGAGAAAGCTATGTTCATCAAACTTGACATGGCTAAAGCTTATGATCGGGTGAGTTGGGAGTTCTTACATAAAATTCTCTTGGCTTTTGGCTTTGATGAGGAGTGGGTGAATTGGGTTCTCAGTTGTGTGACCTCGTCCTCCTTTTCTGTCATCATTAATGGGGAACCTTCAGATTTGTTTAGTGCTTCTCGAGGACTTCGACAAGGGGACCCTTTATCTCCCTACCTTTTCATTATTATGGCGGAAGGTCTTGGCAGATTTATTAAATCTCAGGTGAGGCAGGGTCTTATACAAGGTTGGTCCTGGAACAATAATCTCCCTCCTTACTCTCATCTTCAGTTTGTGGATGACACTGGGCTGATGGGCTTGGCTAGAATTAGTGAGGCTCTACACTTCAGGAGAGCTTTGGACATCTATTTGAAAGCTTCTGGCCAGAGTATTAATGATGATAAATCTTCCATTTATTTCTTTAATACTCCTCGGCTTATTCAGAACAGGATTGCTAGGATTCTTAGATTCCAGATTGGTTCTCTTCCCTTGATGTACCTAGGGATTCCTTTGGCTTTGGGTTCTCAGCGTAGAGATTTTTGGCAGGGGATTTTGGATAAATTTCAGAGTAAGGTCAGTCATTGGACATATAGATGGCTCTCTTCTGTTGGGAGAGTGATTCTCCTAAAGACTGTGGTGCAGTCTCTTCCAATTTATAGGTGTTGTGTGCAGGTTCCCCCTTCCTCTTTTGTGAGGGACTTTGATGCTCTTTCTCGAAAATTCCTTTGGTCGGGCAACCTTCTCTCTTCGAAGTGGAGTTTAGTCAGGTGGGAGTCTGTTTGCAGGCCGAAGCAGGCTGGGGGCCTTGGTCTTAGGTCTATGGCTCTTGTGGTCATGGCCTTGCCGGCCAAGCTGTATTGGAGATGGTGCAACAGTCAGGATCAGGACTGGGCTAAGGTTCTTGCTCTCAAGTATTTACCTGGTGCTGAGAGCCAAGATGTGTCACGCCTTGCTTTGTTGGGAAAAGGCTCTTGTATTTGGGATACTCTGAAGAAGGGATCCTAGCTTATTAAGGATGGTCTCTTTTGGATCTGTAATAGAGGCTCTGATGCTCTATTCTGGCAGGACTCTTGGGATGGTTTCCCCCCCATTCTTTGTAGCTTCCCTCAGCTTCAGCCTCTTTACCATATCTTTTCTGATGCAGGATGGATTAAGGTGGAACATTTTAAAATAGTCAAGCATATTGGTCAGGTGGAGGTGTCCTACTGGAAGGATCCCCAGGAGTGGCCCGTGGGTGGCTCTGATGAGGATCGTGTTGTTCTGTTTAAAGTCTTGGAGGTTAGGATTTGCATCTCCCTTAATGAGAGGGACAAGTTGGCTTGGAGCCCCAGCCCAAAAGGTAAATTTACTGTTGCTCAAGGCTATACTGTGCTTGACAAGAACCTTCATGGTCCTACGGAGGTGTCCTGGTGCAAGAAGGTTTGGAATAACTTCTCTTGGCCCAAGTGCAATTTTTTCTTATGGTTGGTTGCTCAGAAGAAATGTCTCACTTGGGAGAATCTCCGCAAGCGTGGTTTTCATGGGCCTTCTATGTGCTTCCTTTGTTCGAGCAATGAAGAATGCTCTTCCCACTTGTTCTTTCATTTCCCTTTTTCTAGAGAAATTTGGCACAGGTGGTGGGAGGCCTGGCATCAGGGTTGTGTTCATGCTTCCTCCCTAATTGAGTTTTGGGAGAGCTTGGGCAGGCCTCCTGTGAAGACTTCTTTCCTTCAGGTGGCTTGGGCTGTTGGGCCTATTTTCATTCTTTGGAACCTTTGGCTAGAAAGGAATCATAGAGTTTTCAGTGATTCTAAGCTGGGAAGTGGTCAATTGTGGAAGAAGATTATTAGCAGGCTTCAGGAAACTATTTCTGCTAAGTGTGATATGGATGAAAGGATTGATCCGGGTGATTATGCTATTATGAGGAATTTGAACCTTGGGGATAATAGTAGGGGATGTAGTGCTAGAAATAGACCCCGACATGGCAAGCAATGGGTTTGTCGTGATGGGAGGTGGATGCCCCCCCCAGTGGGGGTCCTAAAGATTAATACAGATGGCTCTTCTCGGGGGAACCCTGGGCATGCGGGTGTTGGTGGTATAGGTAGAGGTGAAGATGGGGCTGCTGTGTTCTTCTTCTCTGTCTACAAAGGGCAGCACTCTAATAATCTGATGGAGGCCCTTGCTATTAAGATTGCCATTGAGCGTGGCTGCTCTTTAGGCTGGAGGAGGATTATCTGTGAGGCAGACTCTCAGATTGTTGTGGATATGCTGAACAACCAGAGATTGGATGATGTTAATTGGAAATTAGCCTCGGTGGTTAGACAGATTCTAAGTGTTTGTCATTCCCTTGAGTCTGTCTCCTTTTGTCACATCCCTAGAGAATGGAATCAAGTGGCGGATTGCTTGGCGAAGTGGGCCTCGGAGAATGGGGAGGGCTGGAATATTAGTGGACGGGATGAGTTATCTTCTGGGTATCGTGAGACCCTGGAGAGATTATTGTTGGATGACAGGAATATGTAGTGCTGTTAATGGTCTTTTTGGTTGTTTTCCTATTTTGGTGGGCCTTTGGCGTATGCTTTGTACTTTGGATTTGATGGAATAAATTTTTACCCTTTTTCAAAAAAAAAAAGAAGAATAATTATGAACAAAATAATCTTGAAAAGATAATTATTATAATAAGAAATTTAAATGGATAAGGAGATAGGAAGCTAAAGTGTTTTAAAGCAAGAAATGAAACTTCACCTATAGAGCATTTGGAAGTCAAAGAGAACTGGAGAATATGAAAAGTAAATAGATAAACAAATAAAAAGCTCAATCTTTTGTGGATTTGAATGTATTTGAATTTTATTTTATTTGGAGAAGTGACTTTTGGTATTTAGAGGAAGAGGAAATAGAAGAGACCTTTTGTGTGTGATTTTATTTAGGGGATTATTGGTTGGTAGGGGGTTTGGCATTCTCTTTCCAATAGATTTTGGAGAAATTTGGCAGTCAATTTTTTGTTATAGTATTGCATTCTTTTATTATCCTAAGAATTCATTAAGTAAGATTTGAGTCGAGGGAGGATCTTGGAGCTACTACTAGGAAACAATCGTTGGCGGAGGATTGGAACAGAAAGAGGGATAGAGCTTCTACAGATCTTCTTCAAATGCAGGACGTCAGGTTCTTTTCTTATTTATTTACTGTAGCATCAAATAAAATAGCAATTTATAGGAATTGTTTCACTGTGTATGAAATTTTCATCTGGTTTGGAATTCAAATGTTTGTGGAAAGAAAATATATTAGGTTGTTGTTTAATCAACGGAAATTTAACTGGGGATCGGGATTGCTGTTTGTTAAAATGGAATTTGGTTGGGTTCTGGACTATCAATTATTATATTTAAATTTTTGGGAGCTTGGGACTGTTGTTTATTTAAATAAAATTATTTGTTGGGTTTTGGATTGTTGTTTATTAAAATGAAGCTTTGGTTGGGTTCTGGAAATAAATAGTATTACTGTGGTTTTGTTCTGGAAAATAAATAAATGGAAGAATAATCCCCTTACTGTGAATTTCTGGGTTGATATATATATATTTTACAAATACATTTTTTTCTTATGAATATATATATATATATACCGTAACCTGTACAGTTGATTGTCATTCTCTGTTTTTGAATTATTTAAAATACAATATATATATGTATATATATTAGATATATATATACACACACATATATATATAAATAAATTTTGAATGTAAAATTTAATTCTTAAGTTTTGAATTTTCGGTGCATAAAATTTGTTTGAAATTATTAAAAGAATAAAAAAAAAAAAGAATTGCAGACTGGGTGATGGTTCGGCCTCAGCCATACCCACCACCCAGCCGGTAGTGGTATTAGAGCGGCAGCCTACGGGCTACCATGGTAGCCCGTCAGACTGTTGTGACAGTCCGTAGAGTGTCGCGGTCAGGCCCTTCGCCCATGCTTTTGTATGGGATTTAATTCCCATTTAAAATAGTATATTTTAATTGTTGTCTAAAAGAAAAATTTTATATAAATTTTAAATGCGTGTATAAACTGTTATGAATATATATATATATAGTAATTTATTTAATTAGATTTCATTAATTTAATTGTTAATTTTATCAATTATTTATGTCTGTAATCAATATGGTTATTTTCTGGTATGATCAAATAAAATATTATTATAGTGAAGATATGCAAATAGAATGAACTTCTATTAATTTGTTAAATTGTGAACTTTGATAGGATAATATAAGGGAAAGTTGTGAATATATATGTACCAGCATTGATCGTTTCATTTTAAAAGTGTATATGGTGGAAATAGAATTTAATATAGAATTGAATAAGTTATCTTTTTATTCTTATTTTGTGAAGTTGTAGTCTTGTAGACTTGTTGGATTCTTAGAAAAGATCTATTCTCTTTCTACTTTCCCTCCTCGAAAAGAATTAAAATATATAGATATGTAGTGGTTTTAAAAGGTATTTATGTGTGTAGATTTATTTAGATAGATTTAATATTTTAAGGTGGTAAGTTCTAATATGTAGTTTAAGTATTTAGAGTATTATCGTTATTGTCATTTTTGGTCTTAAATAGGTTTCACATTGGAAGTGAGTGTTAAGTTAGTATGATGAAAGGAAAATGGAGATAATGTTTTGGACATAAGTAGTTATGAAATAATGATGAGTTAACTACCCAGCTATTAAGTAGTTTTCAATTATGTTGATAAATGAAAGGGGAAATTTAAATGTATGGGCATGATTAGTGATTGATTAGGATATTCTTGAATTGGATAGTTTATTGGTGAAATGGGATTTTAATCTTTTGAAAATTGACTTCCTTTGTATTCATTTAATGGTTGATTTGTAAGTTCTCTTTATGGATAAGTCTTTTAGAATACTTGTGATGGTTATCATAAATTTTTTTAGTTAATTGAGTAATTTAGATGGGTAAGTTGTAAAGTTATTTAGTTCTGGTTGTTAATTGATTGGTTATTAAATATTGTTCTTGTTTGAATTTTTGGTTGTTGTTTATTATGCGAGTGTTCGATGGAGTTGTGAGTGGTTGAGTAGTTAAGGTGTTCTTTAATTTGGTGCCTTGGAAGTGTTGGTGAGTATAGAATAATTTTGATGGTGTTGTCTTGGTGTGAATTTCTCTTGAGCTACTCCCAGGTTTTGAAAGGATTTATATTTCTTAAATTTGTGTTGTTAGTTGATTAGAAACTCTTACTGCTTTGTCTACCCTTGTTGATGAGTCCTTGAGTATTTGATTTATTTTTGGGCTTCCAGAGGCGAGGGAAATCTTGTTGTCATGTTTGTTGATTTTGTCAAAGGTCTTTTGTATACCAACTGCACGGGTATCTTGTGAGGAGGAAATTGAGGTCTCCCATGGAATGCCTAGTTGGCGGCTTTTGGTTTTAATAAGTGATTTCATTGAATTAAAGGTTGATTTTCTTTTGCATTTTCCTAATTGAGGTGAAACCATTGTTGATTTGTTGATGGGTCTTGATGAATCTTCCCTTTTTATGGCTTTTCTGATTTACTCTCATATTTGATGAAATTTTATCCTTGTGTTGGAATTATTGGAGAAATACTCATGTTGCTTCACTTTACCCTTGTTTGTGGGTTTTCATTCTTTTGGTTTCCAGAGGCTTGAGATGATTGACATTTGATGTTCTCTCTCTTTGTGTGCCCTTGATGTGGCAAGTGTTTTGGTTTCATGGTTTTGAAAGGGTTGTACGAGAATTGTTGAGACTCTGATTTTGTACTTATTAGCGAGATGGGTAATGCCTCGTATGCTTTTATGTTGTGATTCTTTGTTCAAATTATGATGGTACAACCCTTGGTTTCTTGGTTTTTGGTTTGATATTATTGGGTCTCTAGGGAGAGTGGCTCCTCGTGGGGGTCGACGCCCCGTTTAAGGCGAAGGGCACAAGATAACCCACGAGTGAGTTAGTAATCAAGTGAAAACCTAATAATTAACTTAGGAGGGTTGGGTAGTAATATCATTACAAGATTAAAGAAATGGATGCCTCATCTTCATTAGTGCTTCAGCAGACTAATGGAAGGCTGAGAAGGCCGTGGTTGGCAACGTCCTGACCTCGTCTTCATGAGAGGTCTACGGCTCCGCATGAGTCACCCTATGGACCGGCACCTCTGGTTGGGAGGAACGGCACAGGATAGCCATAGATGGGACCGGTGCCTCCAGTTGGGACGAAGAGAACATGATAGCCCATGTAGGACTATGGGATGACACTCTTCCCTAGTTGCCTAGGTGTTTTTACTTTATTGTGTTCCTCTGGAAGTATATTATGGGAGTTGGTTTAGATTGTGGTTGAATAGATTTATATTGATTTATGGAGTATTGCCTTGATACATGTTTAGTATACTTTGTGGTCTTGTATGATCTCATTTACATTTGATTTATGATCTTGTATTTTTATGGTACTGTGATATGATGTTATTGTATTATTTAATTGCAATTTGTAATGGTATTATGTTTATTAATTCAGTTTGATTTGGAAGTATTTCATCATCATCCTTTGGGTACTTGTTTACTGGTCATTACTTTGATTTGTGTGATGAGATTTATGATTTTAATTTATTATGTTGATTCTTGGATGTTGTTGGTTTTGTCATTGTAATCCTTGAGTTTTATGATACTTTTGTATGTTGTTGAGTCTTGTGGTTCTGTGTTTGGATGTTCTTGGTTGAGGACTCTTCTTGTCAGCTCCATAGCACGAGGGGTGGGTCTTCGGACTTACATGGTCAGGTGGAACGTGCTAAGCACCCCATTGGGTCCCTAGTCGAGGATCGAGAGGTGTGGATTGGTGCTGTTGCAGCGACTCCAGAGTTGTATCCATCTTGGAGCTAGTTTTCATCTATTTATTTGTATCATGTTATCTTCTGTATGGTTTCCATTTATGTTTGGAAACACTATTGTATCATTGTACCTCTAGAACATTGCACTATAATGTAATGTTAACTCAGTGTGGATTTTGGCCATGGCAGTTGTTATTCAATGTGTTAAGTTATTCATGCATATGTTGTATTTATGTACACAGATGGTTTCTTATCAATGAATCTTCATGTATGTGTTACATTTGTTAATGTTTACTTTATATATTTGGCTTTTGTTCTTTATTGTCGTTGTGTGGATCTAAGTCTCGTAATGACTCCTCGTGTACCCCAAGGGATGTATGTGTTAGTGAATCTGCTTAAATGAAATTCATGTCATGACTTGATGTGTATTACATGTATGTTATGTTATTTTTTTAAAAAAAATTGTGCAATAATTAATGTTTAATTTTCCTTTGGGGTTCGCACGACGGGGTGTTACAATCGCAACAGCATTCACTCAAGCAATTATCAAGCATCTTGGAGTAGGCATTGACATATAGGGTTTGGTGAGTTTATGAAATTTGCATGTTATTTTTTCATCATTCTCATCTTATCTCATTTCATTTCATAGAGTTTGATTACGAAAGCGGGGTTTGACCAAGGAAAATCCCTATACTCTGACCCTTAACCCTTTTTCCCCTCTTTGCATTTGTGTTTGTAGCTATTATAGAAATATTTGTTAAAGAGAAAGGTGTCAAAAAGGTGTTACAAAGCCATCATAGTCAACATAATGCTAATTGGAGCATGAAGAGCCCTTTTAGCCCATTTTTTGTAGATTCAAATCTGGTAACATGACAAGCAAAAAAGTATAGACCAGGACCCATAGAGTTAACCTTAGACTTTGTATATTTGTGTAGGTGGAATGATTCACCATCTATGGTGAATGAGTCCCATTGCTAGGCTAGAAAAATATTTTTCTAAAGTTCTAAGCTTCCAACATCCCAAAACCTATTTTGGTAGATTTTACTACAAATAGAACTAATTCACCATTTATGGTGAATGACTCCCAATGGGAATCGACATTGAATTATGTAGCATTCTAGAACCTTCCCAAATCTAATTTCAGTTTCCAGGAGCACCCCATTTAGTTTCATTCAATTGTGTTTACATTTTTTTATGTTTCTAGTTCATGTTTGCATACAACACTTTGTTTTCTAGCACTTTGCATTACCTAGTTTACATTCAATAATTGATTTGTTTCATTAGTTTTCTACATTTAGTTCATTTCATCTAAGAATATTACAACCACATCACATCAATCTTTGAAAGTAACATTGCATTTTTCCCCCAAATCTTTGCCATTTTAGGTGAAAAACCCTCAAAGGGCTACAAGCATATCGGGTGCCAAAATCTTTCGTTACATTTTGGTGAACCTAACTTTAGAGCATTTTTACTTCTGATTTCAAGTGCATTTTCATCCTAGGGTTAGATTGCATCAAAATTGCGTTAGTTTTTACATCTTAGGGTTTTCAAAATTGCATTAGTGAAAACATCATATAGTTTTCATTTTTGCATTTCAAATCATTTAAAATCATTGAAATTTTGCATTTGCATCATAATGATGCATAACACAATCTGAAATACATCAAATCGAATTTAATTTTTTTGAAAAAAACTCACAAAAAACATCCTTGGGCTCATTCGCTACCATGGGCGAATTAGTCCACCTGCATATTTTGTACTACATTTTTTGGCATTTTCTAGGCATTTTCTGCATTTTAGTTTTCTGTTACTACATTCTGTCATACTTTCCAAATTTTCTATTTTATTCTACTTCTTAAATTTAGTTTGATTTCATTCATTTACATCATGGATTTTTGCTTTAATAAGTTTTAGATGTCATTAAAATATTTAGTAGAAATGTCAAACTATGCCTTTGGAACTGATCCTATTGACCTTGAGCTTCCCCATGCTCCTTCAACTCCTCTGTAATGTCCCTTGCTAAGATGATGTATTTTTTCTTGTTTTTAGCACATAGATATTCCATCAAACACTTATCCACCAATCTCCTAAATATCTGTTTGATTGATTTGATCTCTATTTTGTTTTGGGTTGGTATTATGATGTATGTAAGGACTTCAAATGACCTATTTAAATAGGCTAGATGATTTCCAATGCAATGAAAATATATATTTTTTGATTTCCCAATACATTAGTATGACTATAACTCATGCATATGATCAATTGTACAACAAAGTAACATAATGTTAAGTAGTTGGCAATCATCCATTAACTGATTGGAATTGCAGTGTAATTTTTTCTTCATTTACTCAATGCAAACCTTAGATTTGGTATGTTGACATTAAGAAAAATAGATGTTTTCAAACTCGCTCCAATAGCATCATAGATTATAAAATGTTATTCATGTTCACCACCACGGTAGGCAACTTACAATTTTTTTGTAAAACAACAATATCATAATTGGATACAAATACCAAAGTTGAGACCACAAATTTATAGAATGGAAATCTAGTTATGCTAATATATTCAATGTGCCCAAGAACTTGGTGTGATGTCTCAACCCATCTAGTACCTCCAGTTGATCATCAGCATCTCAAGAAGCTCGCTTCAAATATTAATTCCACCCACACATATACCATACACTTGTTTCCTAACACTGCCTGATATTAATAAAATGACTCCCAACAAAAGAATATCACATATTTTTATGTCTTTATCAATGAGATCACCTCCTCAATAAAGGCGACTATAGGTAGAGCCTATCCAATTCATCTCCTAATGATGTCTCATGTGTTGCATCGACTTCCTTCACATATCCTCGTTTATTTTGTGGATATGTGCAAGATCATGATGGGCCAAAAAGTGGCAATATGATGGGTATGTGGATGATGACTTTTTCTTTACCCAAAATTGATGAAATAAATTTTTTTTTTAAAGGAAATTCTCAGCTTTCCACCAATATAAATTATTCTTTACTTTGAATTTAATAAGTAATTATTATTCATTTTCTATTCAAATTATGACTAAAGTGTTGATTGATATGCTGATTGAAAAACATCTATAACTTTCAAATGGTATCGCATTATATGAATCCAAAAAATGTGTCACATTCTATGCTTTGCATACTATAGGATTAAAAAGAGAAAATATGATTTTCGTGAATTTTTGACCAAGTTAAGGTGGTCAGACATACGAGTTTTTTATATTTTCTAAAAGTTGTAATAAAAAATTCATAATTAATTATTTACTTGGAAACAAATTACAAAAAAATATGCATCACATCAGGATATGAGTCCTCTACTTATATCTAAAATCTTATAAAAAAATATTATCATTTTATTGTGGTTAGGGTGGTCATACAGACACCTACTTCTTATTTTTTCCCAAAAATTTAAGTACTATTGCATTGAAATTTCAAATTTTCACCAAGTAGATTTACTTTCTTTTTAACCAAACCTAGTAGTTTAGAAACTACATTCAACTTTTACAGATTCTATTCTTACATATGTTTGAAATAATTTAGATAACTTATTCAAATTTTTACGTCAATTTTCCTAACTCTGATTTTTCTAAATTTTTTGTCACTTAAGGGCCTATTTTTTCCATGATGATCTTGCACATACCCTTCTCTTTATTCGATGGATCTCTAATCATGATTTATTCTACAATGGGGACATCTTCCATGAAACAACAATTGTTCCCTATTGAAATCAATGGAATGATTATTATGAGTCTATTTTCTACTTCCAACATCTCACAAGTACCTCCTAATAGTGAAATTAATCAATCCCTTCCAAACAATAATAATCTTGTCTTATATGTTGGTATGATTCTTCTAATCATAAGTCAACTTCAAAGCTTTAATCCTTTGTCTTATTCTCCCATAAAAACAAAGTGCCTCCACCTTCTAATCGAATATTTCATTTTTCTTCATCCATGTCAAGTTGAACCCAATATTCATTTCCAACGATGTGAAATTGTCTCTCCTTCACACTTGGTGCTATTTTTTATTATTTGATGAGTTCACACAATGATCAATAATTGTTGAATCTCCTTTAATATGTATGATGCATCTAGTAGGATATTATTCCTTCAAACTATTGAAAATCATAAACTCACTTCTAGATAATGATATCAAATAAAATTGAACTCTCCCAACTTAATAGACTGAAGCTTATTTCCCAAATAAAATTAATTTCCTTAATCTCTCCAAATACTCAAATCATACTTTTCAGAATGATTGAGAGTTAGCTTCAAAACCCTACAATTGTAATCTTCAAATTGATTTACTTTATCTTCATAAATTATCAATCTTCTCATATTTGGCCAAAGGCCATTAAATCTGATAAATATTCAATCCTCCACAAATGACGTAGAAATACCTCAGCTGGCATAATCAACTCAGCTAGGGAAATAATACAATAGCTACTAGAACTATAGAATCTCCTCAATGAAGCACATATTGAACTTTTGAGTGAAGCCCACAATGAAGCAATAATTTAGTTGATATTTCGTAGCCTCAAAATTGCATACCAATGATAGTTTTCATTCCCAATGGTTGAAAATTGAAGAAACCCTACATGGCTCCTTCACTAGACAATAATATTAAGCAAATATAATATTATAACATAACATTGAAAAAATAATTATTATTAAAGTCACCTTTAATTATAATTAAACATTATATCTTAACAAAACACCTCATTTCTCCAATTTAACTGAATCTAGGAAAAAGGAAACCATCATCTGACTAGGTAACAACCTCCAAAATACCCTCTAACCAAGCTCTTTAGCCTACAAGAGTCATGAATAGGCTAAACCCTATAAAAACCAACGGTCACAATAATGGGCACATTACATCCTCATGAATAAGTTCTTAAATGAATTCCTTGACAACCTTGAAGCCAATCCATCCTTTTATCCATCCATGAAACAATTAGACCTTCCTACTGTATCACCTCCTGATGTGTTTTGGTATTTACATACTAAAACAAACAAAGTACCTAAGTTCCCTAAAATAGGTTGACATACTCCCTCCAAACAAGCAACTCCTCAACCATTCTATGATAAGAAAGTTACAAACACACCAATCAACCTTGAAGGAACTTATGACAAAGGGCTTACCATATTAAGAAAACAAGCATGTGATAAAAAAATAAAAATAACATTCATCAACTTTTAGAACAAAGGCCAAAAGATGAAAACACAGTAGAGTTAGGATATCAAGATCCTCCTCATGACAATACGCCTCATTTTGTGTATTAGAGACTTTGTAATGATGGCATAGTCATCTTTGATTCCCTTCTTGATTTTAATTTTATTCTTCCACATGAACAACCCTTACATGACTCCAATAAGAAGGATTCTCAGTTCCACATGGGTCCTCTTCCTCCTCCAATTCATGAAAAAAGGTGAATCTAGTAAATTCAAATGGCCTTATAAATTGAAAAAACTATAGTTTCCTCTTCATCCACCACCTCAATGTGAAAGGAAAATACAAATTATTTTATATAGAGGTCTCATCATATTACCACCTATTAATATGTTCATAATCTAGGGATATGCAGGATCGTCATGGAAAAAACAAGCCCTTAAGTGGCGAAAAACTTAGAAAGATGAAAGTTAGGCAACTTGACATAAAAATTTGAATAAGCTATCTATATTATTTCAAAAATATATAAGAATAGAATTTATAGCAAATTGAATTTAGTTTCTAAACTACTAGGTTTATTTAAAATAAATAAAAATCTATTAGGTGAAAATTTGAAATTTCAATGTAGTAGAACTTAAATTTTAGGGAAAAAATAAGAAGTAGGTGTCTGTCTGACCACCCTAACCATAATAAAATGATAATATTTTTTATGATATTTTAGATATAAGTAGAGGACTCATGTTTGGGTGTGATGCATATTTTTTTAAGTTTTTTTCCAAGTAAATAATTAATTATGAATTTTTTATTACAACTTTTAAAAAATATAAAAACTCGTATGTCTAACCACCTTAACTTGGTCAAAAATTCATGAAATTATTATTATTATTTTTTAATCCTATACTATGTGAAGCATAGAATGTGACGCATGTTTTGAATTTAAAAAATGTGATACCATTTGAAAATTGTAGATGTTTTTCAATCAACGTATCAATCAGGACTTTAGTTGTAATTCAAATAGAAAATGACATAATTATTTATTAATTTAAAAGTAAAGCATAATTTATATTGGTGGAAAGATGAGAATCTCCTCTAAAAACACTTTTTGTTTCATCAATTTTCAGTAAAAAAAATTCGCTAGCCACATACCCTACACAAACCCATCATATTGCAACTTTTTGGCCCGGCATGATCCTGCACATACCCATCCATCCTAAAGATTCCAATATACCTTATTGTAAATGCCATCATGTTCTTGGAAACCAAATTGATGAGTGTCAGACATTGAAGGAAATATTGAGTAAATACCACTTCGATGACACTGACTGCTATACTATCATCCTATAATACACTTTCCTACACCACATCATGTAATAGTTGTAGAATCTTCCATTCTCACTATTGCATGACCCTTTCTCATCACCTATCTCAGTTCATTCTTGTCCTACACTAGGTGGGGGAAAGAAGTTGCTAGCCTTGTCCTAGTAATGCACTTATCATTGTCCCTTAGCTACGTCATCCACTTTCCGCTTATACCAATTGAAATTGGGAGCTGGATGACTTCCTCATCAGTTGACTTGCATCTGACATACTATTCTTTTTCATTTTATCTTTTTTTATTTTTTTTGCATGTGTGTATCATGTTCCCCCATGATGTGACATTTGATGTTATCTCTCTTTGTGTACATTTCCTCAATTTGTACCTTCATTCTTCTATATTTCGTACATTGCTTTTTACTTTTTTCTTTATTTTGTGTTTTCTTTTTGGAGATGACGCAAAGTGTTGAGATGCCCTATGTCTCTTCCATGTTGACTCAAAAGGTCCTTTTACTTCTTTTTTTCTTTTTCTTGTTTTTTTACTTTTGAGGATGATGCAAGGCATTGAGATCGCAATGTCTATTTCATGTTGACCCAAAAGGTCCTTTTCTTTTTCACTTTTTTTTTTGTTTTCCTTTTGGGGATGATGCAAAGCATCGAGATGCCCTATGTCTCTTCCATTTTCACTCAAAAGTTCATTTTACTTTCTTTTCTTCTTTCGCTTGTGTTTTCCTTTTGGGGATGACACAAGGAATTGAGTCCCCAATGTCTCTTTCATGTTGACTCAAAATCTTGTCCTCTTCTTTCACCTTTTTTGTTTTCTATTTGCTTGTGTTCTCCTTTTGGGGATGATGCAAAGTGTTGATACATCCTATGTCTCTTCCATTATTGGCCCAAAATCGATAGTCTTTTTCTTTTTTTTTCACTCTCTTTGTGTCATTCTTCTAGTTCTATGTGTATTTGGGGAATGATGATAGTTCCAATATCTTTAATCAAAACATTGTAGGAATGAACATACTAACCCAAAATCCAAAGATCCCTTATGTGTTTTGTGTGTTCCTTTTTGGGGGCAACCCCTTTTCCATCTTTTTCTTTTGTTCATTTTTCCTTTCAATGACGCAACCTTACTTGGAAACATATTACTTGGTATAGGGGCTTTCCAGGTTAACTCTCATGACTTGTTTCTATTTGCATTTTTCATTGTCTAATTTAAAGGAATTCCTTAGAGAATGGTGTGTAGAAATTCCTTTAAAGTGGGGGCATAAATTAGCAATATTTATTTGCATTTTTCCTTTTTCTTGGTTCTAAGTACAACCTTGTTACTTCACAGAATGTGTTTTTTGCTTTTTTGATGACATTGGGTATGGTGTCCTTCATAAGCATGATCCATCTTAGCATATTAAATTCCTCTTGGTGGTATGATGCAACACACTTCATCCCCCTAAGTTTCAAATATTCTATTCTTTGATTGGTCCTCTCTTGGAGACACTAGACAAAATGTTCCCTAAGTTATAGACCTCACATGAACTAAGCAAGACTCCACTGGACATCTCTTTTGCATGTTGAATTTACATGGTGACCTTGCATAACACAACTATCATGCTTGTGGTGCCATTTCATTTTTTCATTATTTCTAAGCATATGAAATTTTGCTTGTCTCATGAAGCATGAAATGACATTTTTCCTTATGGCACCTTATTAAAGTTATCAAGAGGTATAACTTTAGTATGGTTTATCAGGAAATCCCATTTTGAGGCATGAACTTTCCCCATTGCCACCTTGCAAATTTATCACCCTATGGACAACCATAAGTTTCATTGCCCCAGAGTCAATATGTTGTGGATTTATCACCTCATGGAAAACCAAAATTTTTGTGGCCCTAGAGTGAGTATATTCAAGCCTTCTCACCTAGTGGAAAGCCATGAGTTCAATCGCCCCAAAGTAAGTATGCATTTTTTTCAAACAAGAAATCCTTGATTTAATCCACAATGAACTAGATAGATGATTGAATCTTGATTTGATTTTCAACTTTCCCTTTTAACACTTTCATGTGTGTTCTTTTGTTCTTATGATTAGTTTGCCATGGGATCTTGATCTTGGTGGCTTGATCATCCCTGTTGATTATTTTTATCTCATATTTTCAAGCATTAGTACATTTGAACCCCTCCTAAGATGCATTTCTCTACTTTAGTGTGAGTTTCAAGTAGGTTCATCCTCTCACTAAAGTGGGGTCTAACTATGGACATGGAAAAAGTAACCCTTTTACTTTTTGTTTTTTTGTCCCTCCTTGAGATTATTTGGCTTGATTTCACCTTGATTTAACGTTGCAATGTGGCCCACACATTAACATTAGGTATTGAATCTTTATGAATCTTTAATACTTTATGATGTCTTGTAAAGGTGTTGTGAAGTGTTGTAAGACATTTTCAAAATTTTCTAGACTCTTCTTATTATAATTGACTCACATACCCCCTTTTATCACTTAACAAGTCTTATTATAAAGTGTTGTAAAGTCTTCTAACAAACTTCTAAAATTTTTTGGACTTGTCATCAACAAATGTGCCTTTCTTATGTTCTATTTGGCCCCTTTATGCACTTACATTCCTTAATTAAATGTATTTTTAGTACAAACCCAACAAACATCATTAAATACAACTTGATTCCCAACACCCACTCATATACCTTGAGTGGGACCCATTCACCCAAGGTGGAGAATGAGTCCCTCTTAGTACACAAATCAAAATAAATTAAAATTATTGGTGGGTTTTTATTCCTAAAGACCTAAGGTCATCCTGGGATGTTCTATTTTCAAGGAATTACAACATAATTTTGTATAAATACATGATTTTCTATCCATTCTAACCCCCATTCAATTCATCTAAACATTCACTTAAGCATCATAGGAACATTTAATCAAGCAATTATCAAGCATCTTGGAGTAAGGATTAACATATCTTCAAACATCAACAACAAGGGTTTGGTGAGTTTATGACATTTACATGTTATTTTTTCATCATTCTCTTCTTATCTCATTTCATTCCATAGGGTTTGATTACCAAAGTGAGGTTTGACCAAGGAAATCCCCTATACTCTAACCCTTAACCATTTTCCCACTCTTTACATGTGTGTTTGTAAGTATTGTACATAGATTTGTAAAGTATAAAGGTGTCAAAAATGTGTTGCAAAATCATTATAGTCAACAAAACCCTAATTGGAGCTTGAATTCCCTTTTCAACTTGTTTTCTAGAGATTCAAATCTAGCAACCTGACAAGCAGAAAAGTATAGACCAGGATCCATAGAATTGACCTTTGACTTTGTAGATTTTGTAGGTGGACTGATTCTCTATCTATGGAAAAAGAGCCCCACTTCCAAGATGGAAATAAATTTTTCTAAATTTTTGAGTTCTTGGCATCCTGGTACTTATTTCAGTATATTTCACCAAAAATGGGATTGATTCACCATCTATGGCAAATGAGTTCTAGCAGGCATCAATATTAAACTCTACAGCATTCTAGAACCTTTCCATATCTTCTTCCAGTTTCCAAGTGCATCCCATTTAGTTTCATTCAATTCTCTTTTCATTTGTTTATGTTTCTAGTTCATGTTTTCATACAACATTGTCTTTTCTAGCACTTTGCATTTCCTATTTTACATTCAATAATTGATCTATTTGATTATCTTTCTCCATTTCATTCATTTCATCTAAGCATATTTCACCCACATCACATCAATATTTGAATGTAACATTGCATTTTGGCCCCAAATATTTACCCTTTTAGGTGAAAAACCCTAGAAGGGCTACAAGCATTTTAGGTGCCAAAATCTTTGGTTACACACACCTAGCAATCTAGCAAGCATCCAAGCATTCAAGCATTCGAGCATTCAAGATAAATTCATCGATCATTTGGAGCCATCATCAAGATTCAAGCATCATATCAAAGATCTTCAATCCTGTGTTTTTTTGAGCTAACATTTGTGATGAGGGTTTTCATTCAAGCAAGCAATTCAAGTCAAGATCTATCAAGCATTCCTTTTATTCACGATCTACATTCAAGCTAGTCATTTCACACAAGTTTCTAGATTCCATAACAAGGGTTTGGCAAGTTGCAACCTAACACTTTATTCATTCATCATTTCCCTCCTTTATTTTAGTTCATTTGAAGGTTTAATTACCAATAAGGGGTTTGACCAAGGAAAACCCACATTTACTAAAAATCAACAAGTTTTTCATCTCTTTCATGTTTGTGATTGCAGATTTAGGATCAAGACTTGAAGATCATTTGGAGTGCAAAGTTGCAAAGTTTCAAAGTTGTAATTGCAAAGTTCTCATATTCATGGAATCTCACCTACAAGCCAGTTCTAGAAGTTTCAGGACCTAAGATCTTAGAATCTAGAAATGTAGACATTGAGCCTTAGGATCACATTCATAGATTTCATAAATTTAGATTGGGACTAAGATGGTAGTTAGGGCATCTTAGTCCTCTTGGTGGAATTTTGCAGAGATTCTTTTGGATACTATTCTAACATCCAAAGATTTCACATATGCCCCAAAAATAAGTAGCATGACTAAAACAATAGTAAGGGCATCTTAGTCCTCCATAGCATATTTTGGTAATATTTTTTACATTTCTAGAATCCTCATCAAAATTCCAGATATCCCAAGTACACACATCCTAACTTCTTGTTGCTTAATTTCATCATTTTACTTTCATTACTAGGTTTTGTGAGTTGAATATTTAGTTTTATTTTCCAAGCCTTTGCTAGGTGGTGAACCCCTCAAAGCTTAAAGAACCCTCTCTTAGGTCTTCCTTATTGATAATTGACTCGCCTTTGGGGTTGATATTCAATCCAATTTGGCACCATAGGAAATTATTGAATGACAAGGAAAATAGTGGCATTTCCACCACCTATTTTCTTTTTGATTCATTTTGTTGAAACTCACATTTTTGAGCATTCATTTTTAGATTTCAATTTTAGTAAAATCCTACATCTAGGTTCCATTCATTCTTGCATTGCATCTTGCATTATTAAAAGTGTATCTAGGGTTTCTCATATTTACATTAGTGAAAGTGTATATAGGTGGTTTTTTTTCTTTCTTGCATCGTCTTATCCCATTGAAATACTAAAAAAGTGCATTGTCAATCATCCTAATTGCATTTTTAAATATTGTTATAGCATTAAAAATTGAATAAATTGCATTCAACTTTGCATCTATATTTCTTGTAATTCCTTACCTTTCCTTGCATTGATTTGCACACTTTTTTGTTTCTAAACATTAGGTCCCTAGGTAGGAAACCTTGAAACACTGTAAACAACTTAGATCCTATTGTTTTCTAAGAAAAACCTCTACTAGTACTAAAACACCCTACTTGGCATCTTAGTCCCTCTGTGTTGTTTTATTTCTGTTTCACTTTCTAAAACTTCCAAATCTCACCAATAGGGCCAAGATTCTCTTACTGACACCTTAGTCCTTGTTGACTTTGACTTTGTAGTTTTCAGGATTAAAATTTTATTTTTGTGCTTTTGTTTGCTACTTTGAGTTTTTTGTTACTATTTGTAGAATTATTGTTATGCCAATTTATTTCATTTGGAGTGTAATTGTAAGCATAGGATATTTTGTTCATTGCACTTTATTTGGTTTCTCTCTTGCATGATTTTTACTACTTGGTGTCCTATTGCTAATACTATGGTTAGATGAAGTTCAATACTCATGGAATCCCATGATAAAACATTCATTGTGGATGTTGGGTTATCAAGCTCTCTTACTCCTAGTGTTGGTAATAGTTCACTAGGCATGGACTATACCTTTGATACCTCTTTTGCTATGCATACATTACCTACAAGTTCTATTCCAAGTGTTGAAACAATGGTTGATCATATCCATCAAGAAAACATGATGAAAATGCATGAAGACCTAGCCCATTTATATGATAGTGTGAGTACTAAAAATATTTTCAATTCAATGCTATACTTACCATAGATAGTATTCACCATAGGATGGAAAGCGATTAAGGATTGGAAGTTGTCTGTAACATAGCTCAAATATTTAGAAAACACCTTCCTTTCACCACCAATGGTGCTCAAGCTTCAAAAACTGTGCAAAGCCAAGGAGGAAATCAAACTCTTCTCCCTTCAACCATAACCTTCATTCCCACCTATACCAATCCTCAAGCGACCACAACGATGCAACCAACTAGCAATGTACTTCCTACCTCTAACATTTCCACTAGTTTTCCTTATACTTATATGGAATATAACCTAATATCTCCTCCCACAATCAATCCATTCACTTGTCCGTACAACACATACACACCACCACCATAGTCACCTCCATGTCAAACCACAAAATGACCCTATCATTAACCAGCTTTTACAAAGTTTTCATCCATTCAGCGTCAAGTTTCCACCATAAATCAAAATCAAAATTTTCCACCTTCATACTATGTCAAAAGTAACCCACTATCTTTGGAGATTTTGAGAAGTCTAGTACCACAAGGTATAGAGATCCCTCAATTTGAGAAATATGGAGGAAAGGGAGATCCTACTAATCATGTTATTGTATTTACTAATTTGCATAGTGACTTTATCCTTGAGGAAACACTTTTGGCTAAGATTTTTCCCTGATCCTTGAAAGATATATCCTTGGACTAGTTTTTTGCATTATTGAATAACTCAATTCATTCATTTAATGAACTTCTTGAGGCCATAATTAACCATTTCCATGTGCATATGTCTCTTGAAATGACATTAGCTGATTTTAAGAGATGTAAACAAAATCAGGGTGAAAAAGTAACTGACTTTATTTCACATTACCAATCGCTTTATTTCCAAATTAGTGTGAAGATTCCCAATTGTCACCTTCAAAATATGTTCATAGAAAATTTACAAAGTAAGATTCAAGACAATCTTACCTTGATGAAATTCCCTTCCTTCATGCACTTGTGCACTGCCCTTCAAGATTATCAAAATTTTAGAGCTAGTTGTGAACCAAAAACCATCTCTACCCATCCTTAAAATTCTAAAGCTTCCAACCAAAACACCCACTATCCTTTTAGAAGACAAAATAAAAGTTTCCTTCAACTAAATTCCACCTCCCAACATACCCAACAAGTTGATACCGACATAGTTACTATAAAGAAGAGTAATCCTTATGTCTTTGGGGATCTAGAAAGACAATTTAATCCCTTCCCCGACACACTTCAAAACATCATGACCTACAAGTATTAAAAAAAAACATGTTTACTTTACCTCCCATTCAACCTCTTGACCCTATCAAGTTGGAACCTCCAAGCTTTAGACATAATGCCCATTGTGCTTATCACCAACAAAAAGGATATCATATAGAACATTGCAAGCAACTTAAACATCTTGTGCAAGACCTCATTGGTTCCAATCATATCCAAATTGGATGTGTGAATGAAAAAGATAATAAATTTTTAGCTCCTCCTAACCAAAACTTGTAATTATTTACCAGTCCCATGCATAACCATAATATTTCATTTGTTATGGCTAGTGAAACCAAGCCCGATGTGATAAATGTTGACACAAATGCTAAAAATATGAACAATAATGAAAAAAATCCTATGGATGATGATGAAAAATATCCTATGGATACTGTAAGAAAATCAGAGGTGCGGAAACACTTTCCTAACGTCAAATCCATAGGGAAGAATGCAATGCAGGACTTTTAATTTTCAAATTACAATCTAATTAATACACACATGAAATATTTAAAAAAATAGAACAAATACACAAAGACAAATTAACAACAGATTTACGTGGGAAAACCCTATCAGGAAAAAACCCACCACACCAAGCTGAAACTCTTTGTATTATAGTAACAACAGATTACATACAAAAACTGAGATACAACTCTCTAGTGTTAGTCACAGTAGCTTTTCTCACTATTCATTATTTACAGACAATGCTCTCATCAAATCCGATTCAACTCACTCTGAAAAACTCACTATCGAATTCTTATCACATTCTTATTTTATCCTCTTGTTGATCCTTATCCGCCAATGCTCCATTGAAGAAAGTTTCCATCCCTTTTCAGATTTTTCCTTGCATACAGTTTTTCCAATGTTGCAACTGATGCAAAAAACCAACCGTCATCCATTTGAAAATTGCTTCCTCTGATTGGTCTAGCAGGATACCACATAGGATGGTCATAATGTCAAAGGCAATCAAACTTTGTTGGCATATTGGTGAGACACTAACAGTGTCTCCCTGATGCCACAAAGTAATCGGCTTAAGTCTCCAATAGTTGGCAAGATGTTTCAACGAATGCCATGAGTCATACCAAGTCCATCGATATTCAATATGTTTCTATTCGCAAAAGATTCCTCTATTGGGAAGACATTTTACCAATGCTTGCAAGTCATATCGAACTCAGAGAGACCATCGACAAGACATACCGATCTCGTCAAGACCTCATATCGAAGTCTTCGAGTGATGCTGTCATGTGTTTTCCATTCTACGTGACTATCGCTTTTCGGTGAGAATCATATCGAATGCCACAAGTCACAATGATGAGACATTCCATCAGCAAGACATACCTCTCACTGAAGTCTTTTTGTCACCATGAATGGACCAAGAGAATACTCCCGTCGGCAAGACTTACCTTCTTCAATGAGACCTCTCCCCAATGATCCGTGTGTGTTAGCCTGATAGTCGTAAGCGATCGGTGAGACTTACACCATTCGCTGGGACATCTCACCAAAGCCCTAGAGTTAGCCCAATAAGATCAACTATCACCTAGAGTTCTACCGATTGACAAAAGGTCACGCTGAACACGAAGAGTCACAGTGATAGTCATTTTTGGCAAGACATCAACTCTATCTTGGTGACATGAACCTATGAAGCAGATTTAGAATAGTTAGTCGCCCAGACATGAACAATGTCACAGTGACCTTTCGCTTTAGGAGTTCCATGTCAGTAAGGATTGAGGCACATATTCCAACAATCTCCCACTTGCAGAAGATCTTATTGAAACCTCCAAAGCATAATAAAACTACCAAAATTCATGGGCCAAGAGGCCCATCGAATTGGCACACCACCTTAACTTGTCTGTGTTCACAGGCTTTGTCAATGCATCTGCAACATTCTCTAGAGTATCCACTTTCTCCAAAGAGACCTTCCCATCCTCCACCATATCTCGTACAAAGTGATACTGTACATCTATATGTTTCATCCTGGCATGGAAAGTAGGATTCTTTGCCAAACATATAGCACTCTGACTGTCATAGTAAATTCTAATTTTTCCTGCATCAAAACCAATGTTAGAACACAAATGTTTTAACCAGATTGCTTCTTTACAGGCATGTGTTGCTACCATGTATTTTGCCTCTGTAGTGGACAAAGTGAGTATAGCTTGCTGCTTGCTCATCCAACTCACTGCACCACCATTCATCATGAAAATATATCCACCGGTGGATCTTCTACTGTCAATGTCCCCTGCCCAATCAGAATCCACATAACCTCAAATACCGAGAGTTCTCTATGATTCAACCAAGTTACCATGGTAACACAAAGCATAGTCTGAAGTGCCCTTCAGATATCTAAACATTCTCTTCACAGCATCCCAATGTGTCCTTCCAGGATTTTCCATAAACTAAATAAGAACTCCCACTGCTTGGGCAATGTCTGGCCTTATATAGACCATTGCATACATAAGGCTGCCAACTGCACTTGCAAAAGGCACACTGGTCATGTCCTCCATCTCAAGAGATATTGGACAATCCTTAATAGATAGCTTCATTCCCTACATAACTGGAACAACTAGCTATTTGTAATCAGTCATACAAAATCTCTCTAGAATAGTCATGATAAACTTACTCTAACAGAGCCAAAGTTTTCTATTTTTCCTGTCCCTGGTTATTTCCATTCCCAAAATATACCCTGCTGGACCAAGATCTTTCATTTCAAACTTTGCAACGAACTGAGACTTAAGATTAGAAATCATTAGCTTACTATTGCCTATGAACAACATATCATCAACATAGAGAGCAATAATAAGGACTTGATCACTTTTAGCTTTGTAATATACACAATGATCCCATTTTGATCTTACAAATCCCAATGTCAAAACAAACGTGTCAAACTTTTGGTACCACATTCTAGGAGACTATTTTAACCCATACAAAGATTTCTTTAACTTGCAAACCTGTCTTTTCTTACCTTTGACCACAAAGTCCTCTAGTTGGGACATATAAATTTCTTCTTCAAAATCACCATGAAGAAACGATGTCTTCACATCCATCTATTCAATCTCTAAGTCATACGCTGACGCAAGTGACAAAAGAAATCTAATAGATGTCAGCTTAGCTACTAGAGAAAAGATTTCTCCATAATCAATTCCCTCTACCTGGGAATAATCTTTTGCAACCAACCTTGCTTTATATTTTTCTACACTACCATCTAGACCAATTTTCTTTTTAAACACCCATTTGCAGCCTACAGATTTTCTGCCTTTAGGAAATGGCACCAAACTCCAGGTATCACTATTTTCTAATGATTCCATTTCTTCATTCATGGCTTCCAACCAAGAGTTCGAATCAGACATTTTAAATGCCTCTTTCATAGTCCTAGGTTCATCAGTGCTAGAAATTAAAGCATAGGCACAAGTAGATTCTATTAAAGAAAACCCATACCTATCAGGTTGCTTTCTTTCATGAGTTGACCTCCTCATAGGCTGAGGCTAAGGTGGTTCTTCATCTTCTTCAAAACTTTCAAAACTACTTGAGCTCTCCTCAGTATCAGGTACATTTTTATTTTTCAATTCCTCTTTATCTCGTGTCTGAGGAATTTCTGCTACATCCTTTTCATTTTCTAATTTCTTCTCTAACTACAAATCCAATGTAGAAGGCTTCAACTTATGAAAGATAACACTTTTGCTGTACAAAACCTTCTCAGTCTCAGGGTTCCAAAGCATATATCCTTTTATGCTAGCACTATAGCCAATAAAAATACACTTTACAACTTTGTTTTCCAACTTGGATCTTTTTTCAAATGGCACATATGCATATGCTTCACAGCCAAAGACACAAATATGTCTCAGAGAGGGCTTCTTTCCAGACCATGCTTCCAAAGGTGTCTTCTCAACAAGAGCAGAGTTAGGAGAACAATTTACCAAGTAACATGCTATAGAGTCTGCTTTAGCCCAGAACTTCCCATCCAAGCTAGCACTGCTAAGCATACTCCGTGCTCTTTCCATTACTGTCCTGTTGAACCTTTCAGCAACTCCATTTGCTGTGGAGTATAAGGTGTAGTCTTATGTCTTTTAATCCCATGATTTGTACGATACCTTTAGAATTCCTCTAAACAAAACTCACCACCATTGTCAGTCCTTAACCATTTTATTTTTCTACTAGTCTGATTTTCTACAAGGTTTTTAAATTCCTTAAACCGACTAAACACTTCTTATTTACTTTTCAAAAAATATACAAATGTTCTTGAATAATCATCAATAAATGACATATAGCATCTTGATTTAGATAGAGAAGGAACATTCACTAGACTAAACACATCAAAATGAATATAATCAAGCAAACCAGAAGATTTGTCAGGACTGGAATAAAATGAAACATAGTGTTGCTTTCCATATATGCAATGTTCACAAAATTTGAACTGAAGGTTACAATCTTCAAGCCCTTCTTCTAGGTTTTTATTTTTTAAGGTTTTTAAACCTTTTTTACTAATGTGGCCTAGCCTATGATGCAAGAGCATAGTCTTCTCTATTGGAAGTTTAACCTCCATGGAGTTTACACCATCAGGAATGTTTTCCTTCTTATCTCCATGAGTAGCCTTAAGTGATTTTGTAGAGACACTATTGCATTGAATAGCTTGTGCATCCAGCTTGTACAAGGTACCAATTTGAGCACCCCTAGCCAACACCATACAACCTCTAGTCATCTTGCAACTATCTCCAAAGAACGTGACCTACACTCCAATATCATTTAGCTTACTTACAAAAAGTAGGTTTCGAGCCAGACCTAGTATATGCATCACATCATTGATTCCCTTCACTCTTCCATCAGGGAATTGAATTCTGACTCTTCCACGACCAACAATTTCCAAAGATGAATCAATTTCCAAGTAGACCTTTCCACCATTGTATTCTTCATACTTCATGAACCAATCTCCATGAGCTGTCATGTGGAAATATGCTCCAGAATCAATTAGCTAGACATCATCTGATGCCCGTGTAGCTAAAGCTGCAATGAAAGAATCTGCATCACTCTAAGAAGAATCATTGCTAGAAGAGTTCTTCTTCTTCTTTTTCTCCTCCTTGCAATCCTTTTGGACATGACCAGGTTGCCCACAATTCTAACACTTCACCTTGGATTTGTTTCCAGGAGACTTTGATCTCCCTTCCGATTTTGATCTGGACTTTTTGTCCTTCTTCTTGCCTTTCTCCTTTGGTCTACCTCTGACAGCGAGAGCCTCCTTTACCATCTCAGAATATTTTCTTCTCATTTCTTCTGATAATAGAGAAGCAACAACATCTTCCATCTTGAATGTGGATGTTGTACTCCCTATAGCCATCACCAAATGATCCCAAGAATCAGGCAGAGAACATAGCAACATCATGCAATGATCTTCATCTTCAATCTTCACACCAATAGATGTTAATTAAGCAATCAACATGTTGCAAGCATTTAAGTGATCAACAACAAACCCTCCCTCCTGCATTCTCAAAGAGTGCAACTTCTTCCTTAAGAACAATTTTTCACCAAGGACTTTCCTTGATAAATTGATGCCAGTCTTTTCCACAAGGAAGATGCAGTCTTTTCTTCATGCACATTCAAAAGAACAAAGTTTGCCAAACAGAGCCTTATCAGCCCTTTAGAATTTCTATCTGCAAGGTCCCAATCCTCTTGCTTCATGCCTTGAGGCATTGTTCTAGACACAGTAGTCCAAAGATCACGATCTACTAACATATCTTCCATTTTGAGTTTCCACAACTCAAAAGTGCTACCATTGAATTTCTCTATTTCCATCCTTCCGGATGTGCTCGCAATCTTAATTTGTAATTAAACTAAAAAACCTCTACAAAACTCCCACTAGAAAAGTATTGACACAAAAAATGCAACCCACTCACAAGGACAACACAACTGGCCAGGCTTTGATACCACTTGTAAGGAAAGCAGAGGTGTGGAAAAACTTTCCTAACATCAAATCCATAGGGAAGAATGCAATGTAGGGATTTTTATTTTCAAATTACAATCTAATTAAGACACACATGAAAGATTTATAGAAATAGAAAAAATACACAAAGACAAATTAACAATAGATTTACGTGGGAAAACCCTATCGGGAAAAAAACCCACCACATCAAGCTGAAACTCTTTGTATTACAATAACAACAGATTACGTACAAAAATTGAGCTACAACTCTCTGGTGTTAGTCAAAGTAGCTTTTATCACTATTCATCAGTTACAGAAAATGATCTCATCAAATCCGATTCAACTCACTCTGAAAAACTCATTATCAAATTCTTATCACATTCTACTTTTATCTTCTTGTTGATCCTTATCCGCCAATGCTCCATCAAAGAAAGTTTCCATGCCTTTTCAGATTTTTCCTTGCATATAGTTTTTCCAGTGTTTCAACTGATGCAAAAAACCAACCATCATCCCTTTGAAAACCACTTCCTCTGATTGGTCCAACAGGATGCCACATAGGATGGTCACACGGTCAAAGGTGATCAAAATTTGTTGGCATATTGGTGAGACACTAATAGTGTCTCCCCGATGCCACAAAGTAATCAGCTTAAGTCTCCAACAATTGGCAAGAGGTTGGACAACAAAATCCATGAGTCATATTGAGTCCATCGATATTCAATACGTTTCTATCAAAAAAATATTCCTCTATCGACAAGACGTTTTACCAATGCTTGCAAGTCATATCAAACTTAGAGAGACCATCGGCAAGACATCCCGATCTCGCCAAGACCTCATATCGAAGTCTTTGAGTCATGCTGTCGTGTGTTTTCCATTCAGCATGACTATCACTTTTCGGTGAGACTCATATCGAATGCCACAAGTCAAAACGATGAGACATTTTATCGGCAAGACATACCTATCGCGCCAAGACCTCTCACAGAACCTTCATGATGAGCATTTGTTATCGACAAGACCTTTGTTCTTTGCTGTGACCTTTCATCGAGCATCAACAAGTCTTACAGAGTCAGCAAGACTTATGCCCTTCGCTAGGACCTTTCTCCGAGCGCCCAAAGTGATCTTGAAGACTGTCAGCGTGACTTATTCAAGTTGCCAAGACTTCTCACCGAAGTCTTTTTGTCACCATGAATGGACCAAGAGAATACTCCCATCATCGAGACTTACCTTCTTCAATGAGACCTCTCCCTGATGATCCGTGTGTGTTAGCCTGATAGCCATAAGCTATTAGTGAGACTTACACCATTTTTTGGGACATCTCACCGAATCCCTAGAGTTAGCTCGATAAGATCAACTATTGCCTAGAGTTATAGTAATCGACAAAAGGTCACGCCGAACACAAAGAGTCATAGCACTAGTCATTTTCGGCAAGACATCAACTCTGTCTTGGTGACATGAACCTATCAAGCAGATTTAGAATAGTTAGGCACCCAAACATGAACAATGTCACAATGACTTTTCCCTTCAAGAGTTCCATGTTAGTAAGGATTGAGGCACATATTCCAACAAATACTAATTACTAAAGTCCTATTAGTACAATGATAGGAGTGATCGACATCGATCCTTGTAAACAGAAAACCATAATGCCTATCAAAATTACTTTCCATTCAAAATAATTAATCAAAATGCACCTAATGGTCCTCTTTACATAGTTGGTAGAATTGATAATAGGCCCACTCCTCGGATTTTAATTTATCCCATTTGTGGAGAGAATTTTATCAGATAAGAACTCTTATATGTGCATGAACTCACTCAAGATAGATATGATAAATCAAAAGTATGGATTAAATGCATGATAGTTTTTTTCATGCTATGATTGGCTTGATCACACTCCCTTTAAAAGTAGGACCGAAGAAATCAAATGTATCATTCTCTATCATCTCTAATTTGGATCAATTTTGTGTGAAGTTATGCTACAGATGATTTCACTCCATGAATATGGTCCCATCTGTTTTTTATAAGTTCTTAAACTTTTTAGTTGACAATGAAATATTCACACTAAACCATAGCATCTTTAGCGATTTGTCTTCCTGTGGAAACTTTTTTTGAGATTATTTTTCACCTGAGCCCATGGAACCTATAAGACCCCATGAAGACTTACTTTTGCAATCCTACCAAAAGTTCAAATAAAAAATTATAGCCAAGTTATCCCTTCAAAACATTCCTCCACCTATGATCAAAACTCCTCCCCTTAAAGAAAACAATATTGAACTTAAAGCCCTTCTGACTAACAAAGACACATCCATTAAAAATCCTTTGCCTATTTCCTACAAAAGGAAAAGAGAGAACCAAACAAGTCATAATACACCTCCTAAGAAAATTTATAAAGCCAAAGAGAAAGTGGTTGAGCAACCTTCCATGGTTTCTTCCATTATTCTCTCACAAGAAGAAAAGAAACCTATGGTTGAAAAACCCACTCCTACACAAACACAACTTGAAAACCATAATAAAAGGAACCAAAATGCGAGAGAGTGTAGGTCTAGACGTCGTGCTATTGCTTGAAAGATGAATGAAGAAAACAACATAGAAAATTAAAATTCAAACTTGACTAAAAGCAATAAATGACGAGCCTCCTCCCTTACTAGAACCAATAGATCCTATGCATCCAAAACAAGGACAAGTACCTTCTATGGATATTATCATATGTCCTCATGCTATGATTAACATGGATTACAATGAAGAAACAACTAAAATTGATCAACAAGTGCATAATGAACTAAATTTGTTATTTTCCTCTTCTATGAGGTTAAATGATAACAACTATGATGATCCTCCTAAACTGAGTGATGTACTACATGCTAAGATTAGTGATTCTCCTAGTACAACACTTGATGTTGTCCATATTGCTAGTGGTATGCATTCTACATATAATGAACAAGACTAGGATGTGGATGACCTGCTTGACGATTGTCTCACATGTGCTTTATTAGTCTTTTTACTTTCCTTTATGCTTTTATTTTGTGTGATTATATATGTGTAATATGATCCCCTGTCATGTTTGGTTTGATGTTTCTCTCTATGTGCATTCCTCTATTTGTACCTTCATTCTTCTATGTGTCATAAGATTTTCACCTTTTCTTTGTTCTTTACCTTTCATTAGCCCTTGTGATCATGCAATCTTTTTTCCCTTTTTTTCCTTATCATAGTCATTGGGATATGACTTTTATATGGATCCTTGGGGTTGACCTAGTGGACACCTAGCTTCACTAGCCCTTGTGAGCATGCATTTTGTTTTCATAGTGGAAAACACAATCCACTTGTAAACCTTTTGGAAAAACAACCTAGACCTCGTCCACATCGCATTAGATAGCAAGTCGAAGCTTGATCCATTGTATTTTTCTTTTTCCTTCCTTGATGGTGTATTTTTGTAATCTAGTAATGGCTTCATATATCATCTGCAAGTGTGTTCCTTTATGCCTATTTTTTCTTTCCATACGATCTTGATCCTAGGGGCTTGGCCACCCTCTTCCTTATTGTCATCCTATCTTACTAGAATTTGTACATTTGAACCCCTCTTGACTACATGGTTGGATACTTTAGTGTGAGTTTGAAGCAGGTTCATCCTCACTAAAGTGGGGGTTAAATGTAGTGTAGGAAAATGCATACCCTCAAATTTTTACACTTTTTTGGGCCCACCTTACTTTATTTATCTCTATTTATGTCTTAATTGGTCCTATTTTGCATCCACAAGCCTAATAAATTATATCTTTTTATGTCTAATCTTCAAAATCATTAAAGGGTAAATGATAATTTAATGATTATGGTTGTGTGTCCTTGGTTTTTGGATCAAGAATAAGACACCACCTAGGGCTTCTTTGTGGCCCAAAGGTCTTGGGACCCTAATTTTAAAGGAAACTTAATTAGGCCCCTTTTTTGGAGTTCGTGCCTCAAGTTTCATGCATCAAGACTAAGACACCACCTAGGGCATCTTAGTCCTTCTTAGGGTCTTTTCAATATTTAATTTCAAATCTTGGCAAGATTTAGCCTCCTTTAATTTATGAATTCATATGTCAGCTTTTTGTGGTGTAATTTTGGGACATTAAGCATAGCTAACTGTAAATACAAAGTTCTTTCACTCATTTCTCATCCTAACACACCTAGCAATCTCATAAGCATCCAAGCATTGAAGTATTCAATCATTCAAGATAAATTCATCAATCATTTAGAGTCATCATCAATATTCAAGCATCATATCAAAGATCTTCTTGCATCATGTGTGTTTTTGAGCTAAAATTTGTGATGTAGGGTTTTGATTCAAGCAAGCAATTCAAGTCAAGATCTATCAAGCAATCCTTTGATTCAAGATCTACATTCAAGCTAGCCATTTCAGACAAGTTTATCGATTCCATAACAAGGGTTTGGTGAGTTGAAACATAGCAATTTTTTCATTCATCATTTCCCTCTATTTCATTTCATTTCAAGGTTTAATTACCAACATGGGGTTTGTAATGCCCCACCATGCAACCCTAGAGGAAGTTGTAATTAACTACACAAATGTACTATTTTTTTTTTAACAAATAACATAAAAGTTCACTACTCATTGCAAACAACCTCTAAGGTTATGAGGCTGAGATTACATAAAACCCAAACAAGAAACATGAATTGACACATCACATTTAAATACTTAATAAATTAAGAATCACATACCTTCCAAACATGATAAAATTATGACAAGGCATAAGAAATTCCACATGATTCCAATAATACTTTACAAGAAGATTACAACACTCATTCCCTAAATGAGGTAATTCCAATATACAAGGTTACAAATTACATCTTCCACCTCAATACAAAGAGGGGTAGTAAATTACATTAATAACTAAAAGAATAAGCATGAAAGAACTGGATACCACCAGCTCTCCAATAGGAAAGCTTGTCCACACGAACAAGAAGATGACCCAATGGATTGAGGTGCATGTTCTACCAAACCATGTGATACCCAAAGGCTCACCCCCATGCTAGGAGATAGTAACAAGGATTCCTAGGAAAGACCATCTAGCTCCAGATATAGGCAATTCAAAATTGAACTAAATTAAATACAAGTACCACATCACATAACACGAAGGTTACAATGCTTCTAGAGTTAAATAATCATTTACATCACTAATACATACAAACTGTTGACTTAAGAGAAGTGTCATCACAATGTCAAATGGGATATCCTGGTTAGGTAATAGTCCCCATCTTAGGATATCCTAGTAACCTCTAACAACTTCTGGCCCCTCATGCAAACCAATGTGGAATCATTTGCATCTCAGAGAGACGAGACAACGATCTTTTCATTCTAGGCCTTCTCATCTCATCCCAAGTCTATACTAGCCATTGAGTCCATGAGCGAGGAAAAATTAATCTTGTTAAGTGTTTGATGCAACCTAAGCCTCTAAAAGTTTATTATGTTATCACTGAATTAACTAACTTGCAAAGAGTTTCCCTAAACCCACTTTGTGTGTCAGCCCTCATTCCAAGTCACTCCTCTAAGACAACATTTGGGATGAATCCACACCCAAGGGTACACAAGTGCGACCTAAGGAGAATGACTCCCTGTACATAACATAAAGCCCACACTTCCCATTCATGATAACCAGGTATAATACTGGATACATTTAAATGCACTACCCAAGGAACTCCAAAGGTTGACTATCACAATGAAAACCCATACCAATACACGAAACCCTATTTGGAGGACTTCAAAACATTTACTCTAATTTCACAACATCGAGAATGAACAAAACATCGCTAGAAAGCACTTCAGGAAATTTAAATAAATTAAGGTTAGGATTTCCTAAATCTAGTCAACTCAATCTACATTACATGCATTTATCCAAAACTACATAAGATTCACTTCACAACGTTGAGGAATTTAAAAAGAAACAATAATTTAACTCTAAGTTTCTCAATCATATTCAATAATCTAAACAACTTGATGAATAAACACATTTGATTAAAATAAAATAATCTTTATTTCTATTATGAATATAAATAATCAACTTAATTTTAACTATACTTGGATACAATTATTTATTAAATATCTACATAAAAATATATACGTAATGTATATACAATTATATATATATACATTTTGAATATAAAATTCTCATTTAAATACACCAATTTCACTCAACAAATAACTTTAATTAAAAATACATAAAGTATATATATATATACATATAGACACAATAAATGTATATTATATATATATTATAATATATATATAATATTAAATTAATAATAAATAAAAATTATA
>VDFB02385560.1:0-49978 GCA_007258455.2 Sequoia sempervirens
ATCAACTAGATTATAATGACTTGGAGGAGGAATAGCTGCCTTAGATGAACTTCCTTTTAGGACAAATTTTGCTTGTCCTCGCGTAGTCACATTAATCTGTTGATATTCTTGTTTTTCCTTGATTTTAATAACATTAACCCGTTGATCATCTGCATAAATGTGGCGGATTATGTTGTCTTCAACATTATTTATTCTTTTCGCTTTGGTATCTAATATTTCCCCCTTTTGATAGTTTGGTAAAGGATCTTTGAATGCTTGATGATCACCGTTGGTATGATGTCCTTCAATTGTGATGGTGCCATTGTTTATTAAATCTTGTACTAGATTTCGCAAGGCTTGACAATTATTTGTTCTATGACCTTTACATTGATGATAATTGCAATAATACGAGTCATTCCATGATGGTGGTTTGACTCGTGGCTCATAATCTCTTTGTGGTGGTAAGGTGTTAACCTTACTATTGAGAAGCTCCTTGAGAGCAGACTCAAGAGATTGACCCAAAGTGGTAAAATTTCGTCGATTTGAAAAGAATGGAGGTCTTGGTAGATTTGATGTTTGGGTATTGCCAAAATTGTTATTGAAATTACCATGATTATCCTTGTTGTTTTGATTGGTCATGCTTTCTTGATTGGAGTTTTGTCCTTGTTGATTGTTGTTTCCTTGTTGGTTGGTATTTCCTTGTTGGTTGTTTCGTGGAGCACTTAATAGGTTGAAGATAGATGGTCTTGTTCATAGATTGTTTGCATCTAGTATACCATCATTGATGACATTTTTATTTTTGTTCCAAAACCTTGTTTTATCATTGTTGTTATGGTTTGAACTTGGATTATCAAGTTTTATTACTTCTCTTTTGACCAAGGCCCCTTCAATGGTGATTGCGTTTTCAATCAATTTTTCAAAGTTATGAGGACAATGAAGATTAAGCCTATAGCTTAATTCTTGATTTAGGCTATCTATGAAGATATCCATCTTTTCTTTTTCAGGAACTGGATGGGAATATCGTGCAAACAATATTCTCCATCTTTGCAAAAACATAGTGAAAGATTCCCCTACTTTTTGTTTCACTTTACAAAGATCAAGCATGGTTATCTGGTGTTGGATGTTGTAGGTGTATTGTTATATAAACTGATTTATTAACTCCTCAAAGGTTTTGATGGGGGGAGTGATCATGGAAAGCCACTCCATGGATTGTCCACCCAAGCTTCGTGGAAACAATTGCATTAAGTAGAAATCTTCATAAGCGCATTCTAGACTCATATTTTAGAAATCTCTCACATGTTCAATGGGATCAATTTTTCCATTGTACCTATCAAATTTAGGGATTTCACAATGTTTTGGAAAAGGGATCATTTGAAGACTCTATCAAATGGATAAGGAGATATGTCATCCAAAACATACTTCTTTGTGGCACCCCCTTGCATTTCCTTTATTTTCCCTTGTAATTCTTTTATCTATTGAGTAAGGGCACTAAAATCATTAGGAGGAGTTTCAGGATTCTCTTTAATCCCTTCTATATCAAAATCGGAAGGTAACTTAGCTCCTTGACTAGCTAATGAAAGAAAATATCTTTCTTTGTTTCGTTCTAAAATTCTTTCCATAAGAGTATGGAATTGGGGATCCTGCTCTACTTCTTGAAGCTTTTCTTCTGTTAACTCTTCAGTATGAAATGGATTCTCTTCTTTCTCACTATTATCACCCATTTTTCTTGTGGTACTTTCTCTTTCATCTTTTTCTATGTGCTTTCGAGATCTCGTGACAACAGGCATAAGCTTTGCCCAAAATTCTACTAACTTTTGATCAAAAGAATGAAATAGTGCAATTTTTGATGGTTACAAAAGTCAGGATAGAAAGAAGATTCTATGACTTAAAAGATTTCTAGTCTTTAGATCGTGTGTTTCCCTGATTGAAAGGATGAAAATCCTGTTGGCGGGAATTTTAAGGAAAAGATCAAGAAAAAATGATTTTGCACTTTATAAAGTTTGATCGTAGCTTCGTAAAAAGATGGATTTGTGATGAATGCCTAATGTGATTGAGTTCTCTATTGCAGAAATTGATTCAGATGAGTAGAATATTCAATTGTAGGTTGGGGAATATAAGAAGAACGAATACACTGACTGTGGTTGTGCCTTTGAGAAAGGGCTTTTCTTTGAAAGAAAACTTGTGAGTATAATGGTTCTACAGCATAATCATCAGTGAAACCTCTAACACAATCATGATATCGATGGATAAAGGTTCTATGTTTAAGTAAAACCTTTTGAATTTGGTACAAGAATCATCTTTTCTTCAATAGTTTCTTGTTGCTAAGTGGTTTCTTTGGCTTTTTGATTCATTTAAGAATGGATTTCTTAACAAAGGTTGTGGATTTCCAATCTCTTAACATGAGAGTAATCAATGTAATTGTGAGTTTTGGATGATCTTTACTGAATTAATGTTTTGAAGAAACATCAAGAAAGTTGTAGAATAGTTGTTTCAAGAACCAATGATAAAATAAAGTAAACAGACTCACTCTTATTACTCAGGTAGGTCACCATAATAATCAACAACCCACATCTTAGAACTGCGTCGACTCACACAGCCGTGTCACCTCCAAAGGGGCGCCCGTGTTTTTTTCTTTTCCAGGCACGTACTCAGAGTGATGGAAGTGGATACCGGATCCCCTGACCAAATGGTCGTTGGAAGTTATATGGTGAGTATCTTGGGGGTAAATTCTTCCCTCCCCTGCACTATGATTATTATGATGTTTGAAAACTGACTTCGGCTGGATACTACACTAAGTTCGTAGTAAGGGTTTCTATTTAGTGCGGCAATAATAAACTCCCTCAGGAGACCTCCCAACCTTTAGAACAAAGGCTTTGGAGATGGTTATCTTGCACACTACCATTGAATGGGATTTTCATCAACCATCCGCATTTGATTAAAGTGGGCTGGAAAACTTGGCTTTAGTTGTTCCCACTTAGGTCATTCCCGTAGGGTGAGTACTTTTTCCCACTACGGTAGGCCTTCTAAAAGGTTTTAAAAAAACTTAAAATTGCATGAAATAGAATAGATGAGTATGGAATTTTGATCACCCAGTTAAGGGGAGAGCATAGGCCTATCACCGTTTAATCATAGCAAGCAAGAGTTCAATTTTAAGCCCAAATAAACAGTTTTCTATGCTAGGTGAAGATATTGCTTCACAAAGACATGGAGTTCTTTTTAGTCCAAAATAGAAAATGAGGTGACTATCCTAGGATTGCTTAATTTTGAATTAAGTGACTATCCTAGGATTGATTCATTCCAATTAAGTGACTATCCTAGGATTGGTTATTTTTTTTAAAGCTCTTACTGGCCGCGGTCGCATCGGATCCAGTCAAATCCTACTTAAGTTACATATTACAATTGCAGACTTCCAAATTCTATGCTAAAATAGAAAAATGCACTAAAACAGATATCAAGAGCGCTAAAAAAGAAATTCTCTATGAAAATAGTAAAGAGCGCTACAAAATCAGTAAAGGGCGCTAGAAGATCATTAAAGGGCGCTACAGGATCATTAAAGGGCGCTACAGAATCATTAATGGGTGTTGTAGAATCTTTAATGGGCACTGTAGAATCCTTAAAGGGCGCTGTAATAGAGTTAAAGAGTGCTAAACTAGGTGTGATCTGCACTGAAACGTGTTTGATGCACTAATACGCTCTTTTAGCTGTAACCTGTCAGAAAAATCTGCGAAAAGATGTTAAAATTGGGGCAAGAGCCCCACGGTGGGTGCCAAAAATGTGTGTGGGAAATGTTAGTATCATAATAAGATAACAAAAACAAACCAATGCAACATTAAACTAAAGAAAGCTAAATAAAATGAAATCAAAGAAATCAAACAGAGCTTCTTCAGAATCGTTCCATTGTCCTCTATCTCCAGTGATTTTCTTGAAGCTGCTGCTCTTAGATTGTGTAAGCAAAGCTTCTCAGAATGGCAACCTGCAGAACGCGTATGCAAAGGGAGAGTACTTCTCTATCCTATATGCTGGTGGAGTGAAATGTTAGTTTGTGGATATGCACAGGGGCTGTGGATTATGAATGCTTTTGAAGCTATGATATGAGGATGATAGGCCATGATATGGATTGCTAATATGCTAAGTTATGCTATGCTATGATTCTAGAGGCTATGGATGCTGGAAGGCTAATTGATTATAGTTTTTCTGTACAAAAGCTTCCTCTTTTTCAAAGACCTAGCAGTCCCTTTTATAGATTTTTACAGGCAAGAGCCTGGCTGGCAAAGATCAATGGCTATGAGATTGTCTGGTAATTTTGAATGGTGAGAGATGGAGAGGTTGAGAGGAAGATGGAAGATGTTGGGAGGTTGGAGAGAAGAATGGAGGTTTGTCTTCAACCCATGGGAACAACTTTGCTCAGAAATAAAGAAATTTGTTTGATTTTCTGTTTTGAAGTTATTTCACGGTTGTTGTAGATAATCCAAATTAAATAAATAAATTTATTTAATTTTATGTATTATGTGGGTTTAAAACATTTTTGAAATATTTGATGTGAATGGACATTAGAATATTTAATTAAATATTTGGAATATTTAATTGCAAATAGACTTTTAGAAGAATTAATTAAATATTTGGAATATTTAATTGTGAATGGAATTTAGAGGAATTTTAGAAGAGAAGAATATTTAATCTTTATTTGAATAAAATATTCAAGCCAAGATTATATGATAATTAATATAAATAAATCATAATGTTTATTTAATTAATTAAGAAATGGATAAGAAAAGTGATTAAATAAACTTATTTATTTAATCGAAATAAAAGAATGAACAATATAAATAAATTATTTAGATTTATTTATACGTAGATTGAATTCAGAGATTTAATTAACTATTAAAAATATTTAATTAATTACCAGACTATTGTGATGTGACCATTTTTAGGTGTATACACTATGTATTTACGTTTTTCTTGCACATAATGTGATCTTACCTTATTGTGTTGCTTGGAGTACCTTTATGTTTGTTATTTTCTTTGGGTTACCCTTGATGAATATTCTTGTTGGAACAAAGATACAAATAGAAATAATCTTTCATGGTGTTCCTCTATTTGTATCTCTATTCCTAGTTTTGTGGTAATAATCTTTCTTGTGTTCCTTTTTGGAATGATGCAAAGTGTTGATACATTTAGGCCTCTTCCATCTTGACCCAAAATCCTTTTTATCTTGTCTTCATATTCAGTTCCTCCCTTGTGCTTGTTTCCACAAGTATTTCGAGAATGATGTCAATTTAGAGCATGATCATACTATATACATTATATATTTTCTATGCTGACCCCATGCATGTGGATACCTAATGTGTTTTTTATCTTTTTAATTATATATGGCATTTCTTTGGCGAAAACCCCTTGTCATGATTTGAATTTTTTGGAACATATCATTTGGCATAGGGTTTCCCTACAAGATATCATGGCCTATCCTCTTACAAATATCATTTTTATTCTACCTTAAATTCATTTCCACCTAGTTGGTGAATTAGTAACTACATTCAAGTGGGGGAATACATTCTATTATTTTACTCAAGTTGTTCGCATAATAGGAATTTGGTGATTCTTTTATGACGTATTGATCATATTTATAACACATTATCATAATTATCTAGCTTATAACTCTTGGTACAATTAACATGAGAACTCACCTAGTGAATATTAGAATCCACTAGCTTGTGTTTTTTCATATCAAGATCACCTAGTACATATCGAACTTCACTAGATTGTGATTCCTTTATCTATTCATTGATCACCTAGAAAATATCAAATTTTTATAGCTTGTGATTTATGGATATATTTAGTATGGATCCTAGTAGGAAACTATTGATATTTCTAGTCCTTGATGTCATACCCATTTTTCATGGTTTCTTTATGTTTGCATTGTGTTTGCATAATTGTTTTGTATTATATTTGTTACATGTTTTCTTTGTGTGTTTAGAGTGCATATTTCATATTTTTAATGTATTGTTTGTTGCACTATATCTTATGTGTGTGTGTTCCTTTTTCTTCTCACTTTTATTTAGTACGATCTTGGGCCTAGGGGCTAGCACATTACATAGATTTAGTGCCATCTTATTTCTCCACTTTTTTGATGAAATAACATGTTCTTGGATTCTCGTTACTTTGGTGTGATAATGAGTGTAATTTTATACTCTCACCAAAGTGGGGTCTATATGTAGCATCATAAATTGTAACTCGTGACAATTTTTCAATATGTTTAGCTCCCTCTTATGTGCTTGGACCTATTTATGCTTTTTTTTTTCCAATTTTATTACCATTTATAGAAAATTAGGATAAAGTTCAAAATCAAATTTAATTATTTATTTTTAACAAGCACTTAAAATTCAAAATAAGCCTATTCAAGGGTGCCCTCACCCTTGACTAGCCCATTTTGGCCTAATTTTTAATATTTAATTGTCGACAAGAATTCATTTCTCAAATTTTAAGATACTTTTGTGAGAAATGAAGAAATGTATGTAAATATAAGTATTTTTTAATATTTCAACATCTAAGAAACCTAAAAATAAAAACATGTCTAAGAAACCTAAAAACAATTTGAATACCATTTTAGCATCTTAAAAAGGTAATTCCAAATTAGAATAAGTTTTATTTTTACACCACTTTCATTAGTAAAGATTATATTTATAATGCATCATCAAGTTCATTAAAATTATAAGTAGGATTGTTTCATATTTTATGCTCACTATTATTATGAGTACTAACACTTCCAATATACTCAATCAACTATCAAGTTCTCTTTGTATGAGATGTGCATCATGAATTTAGTCCATCGACTAATACATATTTGAATGGTAAGTTGTAGCTTTGTGATTTATCAATTTTTTTATCCATTTTCCTCTATTTGACCTAGGGTAAGCACTCTTCATCTAACATCATCATAGTTGTTGTAGAGGTGAAAACACAAAAATGGGATTTGATTTAGGAGAACCCCCATACAACAAACCATTTCCCTCCTCTCTTTCTTGTAGATTGTAGATTGTAGATCTAAAGTTGATTTGGAGAAGATTGAATACCTAACATCAAGATCAAACATACAATCACATGTTCCTTCATCAAATTAGGGAAAGATAAATTTTCACTAACATATGAAGTTTCGAAGATGATTCCAAAAGGGAATCACCTACAAAATGTAACATACTGTAAGGGGAAAATATGGTATCAATTGAATGAAAGAAAAAACACAAATGATAAAACCTACTTACAAATGAAATTCAATTGTGAAAAGCTACAAATTCACAACCAAAATTAAATGATCAAATCAGGAATAATAAATTCAAAACAAAAACAACCTTACCATTCCATCGTTGAGTAACCTTAGATGAAAAGTATGTTAGATTGCTTCAACTCAAAGCCTCCATGATAATGCACAAAAAATTTAATACGTGATGACCTAGATGTTATGATAAAAAAAATTCAATTACTCAAGAATCAAAAGATGATGGCTTCACTATAAAAATTCTAGGTTATGAATGGGAAGGATGAAGGGTTATTTTATAGATTTTTAGAAATAAGATAATGGTTTGGATTAGGACATGTTAATTTGAGATCAAAGGTTGAGAATAAATTAGAGGAATTGATTTCCTAGTTATCTGACTGCAACTGGTTGTAGGATTCAAGTTAATTGGTTGCATGCGATATTGATTGAAGTGTTAAGAGAAGTGATTGATTAGAAAAGTGGTCAATCAATATCAGTTCACTGAAAAAGAGTTTTAGTTAAGATTTGAGGGGAAAATGCTGATATAATTAATGAAATATTTAATTAATTATTGGAGGAACATTCAAGATAAGACTGAGAAAGAAGATGAGTTTTCTTTTTGCATGATAATATAGTTAATTAAAGTAATTAATTAATTAACGAACGTGCAAAGATAAGATTGATTAATAAATTAAATGTTTATTTATTAATAGATGATGTTTTAGATAAGTTAAATTAAGATATTTCAAAGGAAATTAGGATAAATAAATAATTAAAGATAATTATTTAATTTATACATGATGGTAAAGGTGAATTAAATAATTATTTAATATTAGAAGGGGGTTTGATATTTAATTAAATAATTAATTCATAACTTTTTAATTAAAAATAGAAGAATAAGCTATGTTAGTGACATACTTAAATAATTAATGTTTATTTAATTAATCAGGAGGAATATAAGGTTAAATTAATGATAAAATAGTAAATTAATTAAACAATTCAAGATTACTTAATTAATAGAGGGGAATAGGGTTAAATTATAGAAGTGATATTAAAAGGGGATTAATGATGCTAATGATGCCAATAAATGGAAAAATGCACTTTCGAGATGTGCAATATGTGCTAGGAATTTTTATATTTCTACACATACCTATACTTATTTTGAGATTCTAGAGACAATAATTTAGTGTAGGGCACCCACACCCTTGACCAATTAGTTTGATCCCAAATTTGAATGCTAGGTTCCTCATTTTCTACTCTTAGCTCCTTTTCTTTCAATTTATGTCATTTAGTTTTGTATTATTATGAATTAGCAACAATTTTTTGTACTTGCATAGTTGACCTAGTTTATAATCACAAACATCACATTAATTCAAAAATCAAAACCCTAATGAATTTATAAAAAACCTAAGGGGACCAAAATATTGATCAACTATTCTATCTCTTCCTTAAGAGGAATAGCCAAGTGGTCTTTTGTGATCATTTTTGTGTCCCCCAAATGTTAAAATGATGGAAAGTGTGATGTAGGTTAACACTAGCCTTAGTTCCATTTTTCAACATCATATTTATCACCTCAAAAATATCCTTTTTTTCTATTTAAACTAAGATTTGATTGGTTTATGTTTAAACTTTTCAAATTTTAGGGTATCAACTTAATATTATGTTTCAAATCGTTTACTATTATGTTTGGCCTACTAGAGAAGAAACGTAGCAATGCAAAACATTGTTTTTGCCTATCTATTTGGTTTATGGATTAAAAATGTTAATATTCTTTTTGAAAATAATAACTTTTAGGTTAGAGAGTTATTAATATAGGTGATTGTTCTATAAGTCTCATAGATTTAAGTAAATAAATGTACATGTTTGAAATAACTCAACCTCTCAGGCCATAGCTTATAATGGTTTGGCTACCAAGTCATAGTTAAAATGATTATATTGGTGTAAAATGGTTCAAAATTATTAATTTGGTCAATTAAGTCATCATTATGGTTTCTTTCTTTGATAATCATTGAGGTTTGATAATTCATTACTATTACCAATATTTTTTGGAATGAATTAAGCTTGATTAGTTCATTATGTGAAATCATCCATTAAAAATATTTTTAAAATGATTAAGGTTTTTTTATTTACATAATGATATAAGTAATTAAAAATGATGAGGGTTACATTTCTGAATCCCTCAAGTAACTTTGATATAGTGAAAGGAAATGTGAATATGTGTTTATGAAGTATTAATTCCTTGAGAATTTTAAATTGTAGAAAATGGTAACAATAGAGAAAGTTATTATCTTTTAATTTTATGTATACGGGTATGTGCAGGATCATGATGGGCCAAAAAGTGGCAATATGATGGGTATGTGGTTGACGACTTTTTTTTACCTAAAATTGATGAAACAAAAAGGGTTTTTAAAGGAGATTCTCAGATTTCCATCAATATAAATTATGCTTTATTTTCAATTTAATAAGCAATTATTATTCATTTTCTATTCAAATTATGACTAAAGTACTGATTGATAGGTCGATTGAAAAACATCTATAGCTTTCAAATGGTATCACATTTTTTGAATCCAAAACATGTGTCACATTCTATGCTTCGTATACTATAGGATTAAAAAAACAAAAAATGAATTTCATGAAGTTTTGACCAAGTTAAGGTGGTTAGACATACAAGTTTTTTATATTTTTTAAAAGTTGTAATAAAAAATTCATAATTAATTATTTACTTGGAAAAAAATTACCAAAAAATTGCATCACATCGGGACATGAGTCCTCTTCTTATATATAAAATATTATACAAAAATATTATTATTTTATTGTGGTTAGGTGGTTAGACAAACACCTACTTCTTATTTTTTCCCTAAAATTTATGTACTACTACATTGAAATTTCAAATTTTCACCAAATAAATTTATTTTATTTTTAAACAAACCTAGTAGTTTAGAAATTACATTCAATTTTCTATAGATTCTATTCTTACATATTTTTAAAATAATATAGATAAATTACTCAAATTTTTATATCAAGTTGCCTAACTCTGATTTTTCTAAAAATTTTGCCACTTAAGGGCTTGTTTTTTCCATGATCCTGCACATACCCATACAATAAATTTTGTAGAGGAAATATTTACTGTTCAATCATGATTGATATTCTTTACAAATATTCATTAGTATTATGTGATCCAAAGGAATAAATTCAGTACCTTAATGTTGTGTGTTAATCGCTATGTATACTCTTTAGAAATTATTGTCAATTGATGAACATATGTAGGATCCATAGTACTATAGATTTGGTTCTTCTAGAAGAATTGGAGTGTTTCTAACTATATATTATTGTTTCAAGTAAATTTTATTAAAGTCAGTAGGAAGAAAATATTACTTATGTAGTCATATGAGAAATTTTTTATATCGAATGTTAAATTTTTATCCTTATATGAGTGACACTATTAATGCTATTATTATTTTTTATATTTAAGATCAAGAAAAAGTAGAGTTTTCCACTAGAGGAGCATAGGTTCCATAGATATCAGAACCAGTCCATGCGTACTACAAATATTAACCAAACATACAATTACCTAGCCATAATTATCAAAAAGAGGAGATGAGTCATGTTTACACCATCTATTCCCACTAGCATCTAACATTGTTGCTAGTCACATTTATCATAATAATAAGTTCCTATTGTAGGCTCTATTAAATATAGCTCTACATCTCTAACTACTTGCTAGAATTTGTCCCTTAGGTGTCCTTTTGGTTTATCCTTCTATATTGGTTTTTGAATATTCTTATTGTCCATATATTCCTCGAGCAAGTCTAACTCCTCCTTGTTCAAATTATTCCTTCCCTATGGAAAGAAATGAGAAGATGTAATTTGTATTTCATATACAATGGTTAGTCCCTCTTTTAGTAGGATCATAAATCTATCTTTAGGGATCTCTAATACCACTGGTACCCACAACATAAATATCAAAATGATGAGCTCACTATGAAACTCAGTAAGATATCTTCTTTTTACATGAACAACCTCTTTGTTCCTCTTTTTCTACAAAAACCAAAGAATTTGATTTGTAAGAATAAGCCCAAACACGTTCAATTCAAAATTAAAAAAATCCACTTACCAAACAATAATTTTAGACCAATAAAATTTATTCTTTTCATTCCAACCATTCAAATTACCCAAAAATAAAGACTAAAGTGAAGAGCAAAAGGGAAATAAAAAATGTTGAACAGGCATACCATATGACTAAAATATACTAAACAACAAGGTTTTTTTGCATGCGAATCTATTTAAAGAATGTTTTTTTGGTTCCCCTAATTTAGTCCATAGGTGCATAAAACTTTTAGTCCATTTTTTATCATCCTAGTTTAGGCCCCATGCCTTGTTTAACCAACTAAATATTTCCAATGTACTAGCTATCATAGAATAAATCTTCTTAGTAGATATTTTCTGAAACAAAATACCATCCTTCCATCTTAACTTTGCATAATATTCAATTTCCTCAATATCACATTCAAAAGGATTTTTAAGTTTTAGATCTTGTTTCACCATCAAACTTGTCCTTTTTTGAGACATATGTGTTATGCACTCCATAACCACCACATTTTATTTTTGGCCAAAATGGCTCCTCGGGCTCTTTTTTGTGTGTTATTTATCCTTGGTTTTCCTTGGTTTTTTTTGCTCAGTTTTTATTTTCTTTTGGTCCTAGAAATTATTTCTCTCTTGGAATTTGTTTTGCTCTTTGTTCCTATCAAATTTTAGGACTTGAACTAGACCTTGGACCTTTCATAGAATGGTCCTAGTCTAGTTTTGTCTCCTACCCTTGATTTTTCTTGTTCTCCTTAGGATTTGGACCCCAAAGTGGACCTTGGAGCATTTGTTAAAAGCTCCAATTTTATTTTTCATCACCAACCCCACTACTTTTCTCTTGTCAGGATTGGAAGTAAAACCTGCAATTAGACTTTGTTTCGTAGGGTCCAAATCCATTTTTGAATCTCAACCCCATGTGTTTTTTTGCACCATTTTTCTTGTTAGATTTAGAGGTTGAGATTGGAAACATAATTTTTGTTTTGTGTGATTTCATCTCTCATTCTTGACACTATGTTCTCTTTTGTGCTTGACCTACCTATGATCCACTAGGAGATGGAAGTCCTTATTAGACTCTTCGTACCTAGTCCTAATCCTTGTGTCCACCCTGACCCTAAAATTCCAATCACCAACCACATTAATGGAAGATTAGTTTGCATGAGTTGGCCTGATTTATAATAGGATCTCTCACCTAAATTTGGTCATTATTACATTTAACTATTGTGAATTAAAGCTATGAAGTTTTTCTAGTTCGTTTGGGGCATCAAAGTGTTTGTGTGGTTGATTTATTCACTTTGGTCATGTTTAGAGGTTGGTATTTTGTTTATTTCTATTTTTTTTCTTCCCTTTGTTGTTTTCTTGGTTTCATGTTTTTCTTGTTTCATTATTTTTTTCTTAATTTTCCTTTTCTTGTTGTGGTGTTTTTTCACTCGGTTGGGATTTTGTTTTGGCTCTCATTTGAGGGTGAATTTTTGGGGTGGTGGATTTGGGTTCCTTCTCATGGTCTGGTGAAAATTATTGTTCTCCACGAGTCTTACCTAGGGTTTATATGCCAATAAACCTTGCTTAAATTTGATTACAAGTTAAAATTATCCTATAGACCTCATGGGATATGCAACCCCACACTTCCATTTGCATGATGATCCATGTCTGGAATCTATTCTTGACCTGGATCTTCAAACTTCAAGATGCCATGCGTCAACAACAATAGAATCTCCTTTACTCCATTCAGGATATTGAGTCTTGATTGGATGCCTTGCTAAAATTCCAACTCTGAGATTCATTCCCAAACCTAAATTTCAATCCTTAAAAATTGTAAAGTCACTTGTTTATTTTCTACACCTTTGATCCTCACAAGACCATGTTCTGATCATACACTTCATCTAAGAGTTTGATTTGGGATCCATTCTCGACCCTCATAACTGAACCAAAGGAACTTATCAATATGCTTGTAGGTTTAGCAACCTCGAACATCCCCTTTGTAACTAATCCCAAATCCAATATGTACCTCTGATCTTGGTTTCTAATCAATAGAGTATTATTGAGTCAACTAGTAGAAAATAATTTTGGGTCCTCATGGGGTGTCGAGTTCCAAGGAGACACTCAATAATGAGGTCTTGGTCCAAAGCCCAAACCTACTCTTTATTTATGATGAATGTATTGACATAGTTTTTCAAGTTTCCATAAAATTGAAGGTACTTCTTGAGGTTGGTATGTTTGGGAAATCTAGTCCTGATCAAACCCAAGGGTTAATGGTCTAGGTCTAGAGTTTATGTCCACCCTTGACTTTCAGCAAGCATAATGTAACAGTCCTTCGGGTCCACAAGAACTCGAAGGAACTTCCTATGGTTGGTCCATGTAGTACTTCTAATCCCGATCAGGCCCAAAAGATAAAATTCTAAGTGTGGAGTCTATTTCTAACTCTAATGCCTAATAGTTTAAAATGGAGTCCCATCAAACTTTCAAGTTCCAACCAGACTCTTCATTATATTCCTGATCCTAAGTATAATCTTGACCCCAAAACCTATGAAAGAGTTGGAATTACCTATGTTTAAGGATTTCCTTGTGGGGTTTGAGGACATGATTGCACATAATGATAGACTCACTCAAAAGCTAGTAGTCCTCATAGAATTCTAACAAACTCCTGATTTCTTTCTCTCTTGTACACTAAATGTCTAAATCAAGAGCAAAATCTAGTACTAAGAATACACAAAGAGAGCCAAATTCTGAAAGAACCAAAGCAAAACAATTTCCCCTCACTATAAATTATAGGTTCCAAGGGGTGCCTATGGTATCTAAATTCACTTCTAAAGTGATGCAGATCACAAATACTGGGCTAGAGCATATAGATATGGAAACCTTCAAAACTAATACCTTCTCAACAAAGGCCTCTCTAAGGGCAAAGAAGATAGCTGCTTCAAGTCTAGCACATGTGGCATCCTTTCCATTTGTAATTTAGTGTTCAAAGTTCATACTAGTTGCAACATCTTCTTACAACCCAGTGCAAAAGAAGTGCATTGAATCCTAGGGTAATGAGATCATTGATCTCTCCCTGATAATGATTAGATTAATTTTTTACCTACCTCCATACCTGAATTTGAGAACTATAATGATGGAACATGCAAATGAATAATATGAGAAATATGTTGGTAGCCATGAGAGGTACTTGAACAAGAAATAGCTAAAAATAGAAAGGAATTCCATAGCCAAGCTTCCCATGAAATTCAAAAGAACAAATTTTTACTTAGGAGTAGGAGATATCATTACATTATTGTTCAAGGTCTTTGGCAAGGAGGACTCTCACATGTATGAGGTGTGGATGTTCAACTTTATTTATGTCATCTTAAAAGGAAAATTCTACATTGATTGGGGACAAATCATCTCAGACACTATTCATAATCAATTGACCATAGTCAGGGACTCCAAGGAACTCTTTATGTCCTCATATGTTGTATATTATGCTACAAGGATGGGAAATTTCCCAAGTTTAAATATTGTAGAAATCAAAGGGGAAGAACCTTGATAGAGAAAATATGGGAATACTATGACTAGCAAGAGCATAAGGAAAAAAAATATTTTAAATGGGTGAATGATTCATTTATATATGTTGTTATTAATCAGCTAATAGGTCATGTTGGATTTAGGTTGTCAAAGGAGGCTATGAATTTGGTTGGTGAGTGGGGACAATAGTTGCTACAATTCCCTAAGTCTACATACACTCATCATTTTGGTTATAATAGGGTCAGTGCAGGATCATGGGGGTCTAGACTAGGCCCTTAAGTGGCAAAGAAAATTCAGAAAAAAGAGTTAGGCAACTTGACATAAAAATTTGAATAAGGTTATTAACATAATTTGAAAAATATGTAAGAATAAAATTTGTATCAAGTTGAATGTATTTTCTAAGATACTATTCCTTTTTTGGAAAAAAATAAATCTATTTGGTGAAAATTTGAAATTTCAATGCAGTAGTACTAAATTTTTAGGAAAAAATAAAAAGCAAGTCTATGTTTGACCAACCTAAGTACAAGAAAAAAATAATATATTTATTTGAAACATTCAATATAATTTGAGGAAACATGCTCGGATGTGTCACATTTTAAAATTTTTTTTTGGCAAGTAATTAATTATTTATGAATTTTTAATTAAAATGTTTCAAAACTACTAAAACTTGTTTTTCTGACCTCCATAACTTGGTCAAAAATTTATGAAATTCATTTTTTTTTATCCTATATTATGGGAATCATAGAATGTGTTGCATCCTTTGGATTCAAAAAAATTGAAATCATTTTAGAATTATAGATGTTTTTCAATCATCCTATCACTCAGGACTTTAGTCAGAATGCATGTATAAAATCAATAATAATTATCTATTTAATTCTAAATAAGACATATCTTATATTTTTGGAAAGTTGACAATTTTCTCAATAAACACTTTTCCTTTCATCAATTTTTATTAAAAAAAAATTTCAGCTACTTTTTTACCATATCGCCACTTTTTAGACCCCCATGATCCTGCACTCACCCGATAAGACTCCTTTTCTACTACCTAGATGCTATAGTGATCAATTGCTATTAATTGAGTTCTCTAGATAGATAATGAACATAAATCTAAAGTTTTCCAGTACGAACAAGATTGAGGGAATGAAGTACCCCCTTAATCTTGGGTTCTCCTCATTCCATCAGTGATAGATGGAAAAATAACCAAGGAAGAGTTAAAAGCAATAAATATGAAGCAATATGTTCCAAGGAACAACTTTGATCCAAAAGGGAAAATGATTAGTCTCTATGCATCTCTCTTCTCATGCCATGAGCCAAACCTTGGAGACTTTTGGGCCAACTTGCAAGATGAGTTCAAGGTTCGAAGGAGAAGTTATGAAAGGCTGAAAATTCTGTAGATGAGAGATTTTCCAATTAGGGATGACATTCTAGAATGGTTTTCTGATGATGGTTAGACATTAGATCCCTTGTACAATTTATAGAGAATTTCCACTAGATCCTTGGATCCTATAAACTTGATGAAGAAGGAAGAGTGCTCAATAGATTAGATTTCTATGCGATTGGTAGAAAGGAGCATCTCTTGGATAGATCTACGGATAGGGAATTATAAGGTAAAGGGGTCCACTTTTAGAAAGCATAAAGGAATGGACATCGAGGTTTATTTGGAGGAATCTACCAAAGGGTATAGGATATTAAAGAAGTAAACACCTACCTAGACTAAGGAAAATGAGCCTATCTTGGAGAAGGTAGCAATGGAGTTCAAGAAGGCTTCTACCACTTTTATGGCTGCATCACTAGGTGTAGTTTCAAGACTTAATGTAATAGCAATTTCTCAGGTGTTACCTTTACAAGGGGAAATCGAAGAAAAAGTTGCTCTCACTATTACTCAAGCAATAGAGATGACAACCGAAGTAGGATAGGAAACCCTAGTAATTGATGTCACAGAGTCTGTTGTGGCCTTAGACACTAAGGAAGTTCCCTGAGATGAAGAGGAAGAATATGGTGGTAAGAGGCAAGAAACAATCAAGTCACCTAGGAGTAAAAGGTTAGAGGAGTTGAAGATGACTGAGGATATATTTTTTGAGGAATTCAATGGTGGAAGAGAGGATTTAAGACATGTTGTCAGTGAAGAGGAGTAATGAGAAATCATTGAGAGCATAGAAAGACAAGCTTCTTAGGAGAAGGAATAAAAAGAAAGAGCTGAGTGAGAGGAGGCTCAGAGGAAAAAGGATGGGTAAAAAATGAAAGCGAAGGATGAGAAAGAAATAAAAGAATATGAAAGGGATTCCTCTTTAGGGAGAATTGATATAGAAAAACTAGCCAAGGAACAACCAAAGGAGACTCCTCAGACGGAACAACAAATGAATACAACTACAACAACTCCAACATGGTTGAAGCTAAACATAGAAAAGAGGTAGGAGATGACATCACAACCCCTAAGATGGAAAGAGATGAAGGTTGAGGTAGAAAAAAATAAGCCAAAGAAAAAGTCAAGAAATATACACTCAAGCCAAATAAATGATGTTAGAGAGTTGGTTGTTGAGATTGCTACACCTACTATTGATAAAGATTACTGTGAACTACAAGCAACAAACTACCAATTGTAGTCATGGAAAAATTATCCCTTTTACTTTTCCTGGCTTGTTTGGCCCCTCCTTGTGAGTTAGGCTTAATGTTGCCTTGATTTAGTGTTGTAATGTGGTTGACACATTCACGTTAGGTCTTGGGCCCTTGTGAACTAATGAACATAAATGATACCTTGCTAAAGTGGTGTGAAGTGTTGTAACACACTTTCACACTTTTCTAAGGTTTTATTAATTAACTAAACCTAATAAACCTCTTTTTAATCAAAATAAACATTAATCTTGCCTTGTTTGAAGTGTTGTAAAGTGTTGTAACATGCACTTTCACACTTTTCTAAGATTTTCATTAATAATTGGGATTTCTTATTCTTTAATTGTCCCTATTTTTCATCCACAGGCCTCATTTATTGTATCTTTTAAAGGATAATCTTGACACCAATCGTTAGCCAATCATAATTTAGGTGTTTCAGGTTTGAGTGGCCCAGATTTAGTGATCTAGGACACATTCACCACCTTGGGAAAATGGGTCCCACCTAGATCTTTTGGCCCCAAACCTGGTTTCCATTCCTATTTGATTTCATTTCAATGATTGATTTCCTAAACAAGGTTTGACCAAGGAAAAGCCCTATTCACTAACCCAACAACATTTTCCCCATTCCTTTGTGTGTGATTTGTAGGTCTAGGTTATAGATTTCCTAAGGAGCAAGATTGGAGAATAGTTGTCAAGAGATCAAAGTTGTCAAAGTTGTCATCAAGCCTTGGAGAAGACATACAGGTTGCAAATTAGAGATTCAGATTTAGAAATCAATCAGGAATGATAGAGCAGATAGAGAAGAGCTAAATTAGCCCTTGAAGATTTAGAAAATACCAATTGGACTGATTCGCCACTTCTAGAAAATGAGTCCTAGTTTCAATCTTTTTTTAGATTTTTGTAGATTCGGATACCCATTTGGAAAATTCTTGTTCCCACACAAAAACCCAAAATTTTAATTGATTCACCCAGCTTGGAGAATGATTCCTAGTCAGCCGTAAAGTTAGAATTTCCAGTGTTCCAAAACTCCATTCAGCTATTTTTAGATTTCTAGGTGCACACCTTCCTTTCTCCAATATTTGGTTTCATTTCATTCAATTTTCTAGGTCATAGTGCATTGTATTCAATTAGGGCTTAGTGTTGCATCTTACATGGGTATGTGTAGGATCATGATGGGCCAAAAAGTGGCGATATGATGGGTATGTGGCTGACGACTTTTTTTTACCCAAATTTGATGAAATGAAAAGGGTTTTTAAAGGAGATTCTCAGCTTTCCACCAATATAAATTATTCTTTACTTTGAATTTAATAAATAATTATTATTCATTTTCTATTTGAATTACGACTAAAGTCCTGATTGATAGGCTGATTGAAAAACATCTATAGCTTTCAAACGGTATCGCATTTTTTGAATCCGAAATATGCGCCACATTCTATGCTTTGTATACTATAAGATTAAAAAAAAATTGAATTAAATGAAGTTTTGACCAAGTTAAGGAGGTTAGACATATGAGTTTTTATATTTTTAAAATTTGTAAAAAAATTCATAATTAATTATTTACTAGAAAAAATTACAAAAAATATGCATCACATTGGGACATGAGTCCTCTACTTATATCTAAAATATTATAAAAAAATATTATCATTTTATTATGGTTAGGTGATCGCACACATACTTTTATTTTTCCTAAAAATTTAAGTGTCTACATTGAAATTTCAAATTTTCACCAAATAGATTTTATTTTTTTAAATAAACCTAGTAGTTTAGAAACTACATTCAATTTTCTACAAATTCTATTCTTACATGTTTTTGAAATAATATAGATAACTTATTCAAATTTTTATGTCAAGTTGCCTAACTCTATTTTTTTTGAATTTTTTGCCACTTAAGGGCCTATTTTTTCCATGATGATCCTGCACATACCCACATTTCTTTTTCTTTTCCAAGTCTAAACATGATGTAAAACCCCTTATTAGTCTATTTTCATCCCCTAGGACAACCCTATTGCAATATCTCTTTCCCTTTTGTATTGAGATCTTTGGGGTTATCTTTGAATGGAATAGCTTGAAAGTGGGTATGATAACACTTAATTATTCTTCACCTCCATTTTAGAGGTTTTGTTTTTGTGAACCTGCATTTAGAGCATCATAATTCTAATTTGGAGTGCATTGTCATCCTAGATTTGGATTGCATTAACATTTGATTAGGATTTGAATTGGTTAATTTGCATTCTAGGGTTTCAAATTTTGCATTAGTGAAAAATCATATAGCTTGCATTTTTGCATCTAATTTCATTAAAAATCCTTCAAAATATACATTTGCATCTTAGATATAGATCATAAAACATAGAAAGGATAAAATCCAACAGAATTTTTTTGAAATTTTTGAGAAAAATCATCATTGGGACTCATTCGTCACCTTGGGTGAATCAGTCCCTGTGCATATTCTACACTACATTTTATGGAATTTTAAGTTTAGTTTGAGTTTCTATTTTCAATTATTGTCCTTCTTATTCAGTTTCTAGAATTTATGTTACAAGCATTTCATTATTCTTAGGTTACATTACATTTTCATTCACATTGCATTTAGTATCCCTTGTATGAGTATTTGGTGTCCTATTGCTAATACTATAGTGAGACAAAGTTTGAGACACATGTCATTTCGTGATAGCACAATCATTGCGGATCTAGGGTTGTCTAGCTCTTTCACTCTTAGTATTGACACTAGTACACTAGGTATGGACAATACACTTAACAACTCTTTGCATTCAAGTAGTATTCAAGTTGAAATAAGGAATGATAGTTTCCCACAAGAAAACATAATTCAAATTCATGAGGACCTAGCAAACTTACAACATCAAGTGAAAAATGACAACATTTCAACTACTACCATCTGTACTATAGATAACATTCACTGCATGCTTGAAAGTGAAGATGGACTAGACCTTGTGAAAAACAAAGTTCAAATCTTAGGAAAAGATCTCACTTCAACCACTAGTTGTCATTTACCAACAAGCAATGTCACAAGCCAAGGAGGAACTCAAATTCCTCCTTCCACAACAATTGCCTCAATACCTACCTATACCAATCCTCAAGTCACAACACCAATGCAAAAAGTTAGTAATGTGATTCCTTCTCTCGGTATTTCCGCTAGCATCTCTAGTTCCTATGTGACATCACATGTCATATCTTCTCCCAGCTTACCACCTATAAGCATTAAATTCACTTCCATATCATAAAAAAAACAATGACCCTCTCATAACTCAACTCTTCCAAACCATTTCATCCCTTTAAAAATAAATTTCCACCATCAACCAAAATCAAAATGGCCCACCTACATATTATGTTAAAAGCATCCCATTGTCCTTGGAGATATTGTGAACACCAATGCCACAAGTTGTATCAAGGTGCCTAGATTTGAGAAATATGGAGGGAAGGGAGATCCTTCTAACCATGTTAATGCTTATACTGCTTTATGTAGTGACTTTGTACTTGATGATAAATTCATAGCTAAGCTTTTCCCTAGGTCCTTGAAAGATACTACCTTGGAATGGTTTTCCTCTTTATTGAAAAATTGAATCAGTTCATTCAATGAACTTGTTGAGGAATTTGTAAACCATTTCCAAGTGAATATGACTCCTAAGATGACCTTGGCCGATTTGATGATATGTAAGAAAAAATAAGATGAAAAGATAATTGACTTTATCTCATGCTATCAATTGCTTTATTCCCAAATTGATGTCAAGGTCCTTGAACCTCATCTTCAAAAGATGTTCATAGAAAATTTGCAAAGAAAGATTCAAGATAAGCTTACCATGATGAAATTCCCATCCTTCATGCACTTGTGTACTACCCTCTGTGATTATTAAAATTCAATTAGTAGTTGAGATACAAAGTCCACTTCTAGCCGAACTAAGAAATTTGAGCCCACCAACCAAAAAAATTCCCAACCATTTAGAAAATAGAACAAAGTGTTTCTTCAATTCAATCCCCTTCAACAAACAACTCAAAATTCCAATAACCAAGTAGCCGATGATAAAGCCACAATACCCTTTAGCTATGGGGACCTGAAAAGACAATTCACTCCCTTACCTGATACCCTTTGTAATATAAAATGATTACCTTTCCTCCCATCAAAACACCTAATACTAATAAGCCTTTATCCCCAAGCTTTAGATAAAATTCCTATTGTCATTACCACCAAAAAAATAGACATGACACGAAACATTGCAAGCGTCTTAAACATATTTGCAAGACCTCATTGATTTCAATCATCTTTCCGTTGGAGGTGTTAGTGAACAAGGAAATAAGTTTGTTGCCCCTCCTAACCAAAACTTGCAAATTTTCACCAACCCCATGTCAAAACATACTATTTCATTTTTCAAAGCTAGCGAAACTACAAATAATGATGTGATGAATGTTGACATAGATGATATTACAATGATTCTATTCAATGTGATCGTACTAATAATGATCCTATGGATGAAATGGTAGGAGTGATAGATGTCATTCCTCATAAGGGATGAACTAAGAATCCTCTTGAAATTGCTTTCTCCTCTAAGGATATACTTAAAATGCACCTGATGGTCCTCTTTACATAGTTGACTAAATCTATGAAAAGCCCACTAATGGGATACTAATAGATACCGCATGTGGAGAGAATGTGATCACCAAGGAATTCTTACTTTTGCATGAGCTCTATCAAGGTATATACAATAAACTGAAAGCATAGATCAATACACACAATGGTTTTTCTTGCCCTACAATGGGATCAATCACCTTCCCATTGCAAATAGGACCGAAAAAACTAGATGTCTCATTCTCCATCATCCTATAGCTGGACCAATTTTGTGTGAAGTTTGGCCATCCATGGCTTCACTCCATGAAATTTGTCCCTTTGGTTGTGCATAAATGCTTAAAGTTTCCCTTTTACAATGAAGTATTCACTATCCACCACATTGGATTTAACCCTTTGTCCTCTAAAGGTAACTTCTCTTTAGATTTCTTTTGGCTCGAGCCCATGAAACCTATAAAACCATAAGGGGCAGGTGCAAAAAGATGTGGGGCCAAATTGTGGCCAAATTTTCAAAAAAATATTTGATAGGATATAACGCGCTCACGTTATGGCTTGGTGTGACCGAACCTAAGGCTCAACCACATCAAGCCTATAATGTGCTTGTGTTATAACGCGAGCACGTTACAGGTTATTAAAACAAAAAAAAGAAAATCAAATTCATTTTTATTGTGACTATTTTTTCTGATGCCCATGGCCAAAAACCATTTTTCTTGCACACTCACATTTTGGAAGGACTTTTTTTTGCATTTTCATCATCAATTTGTTGCAATTTCATTGCTAGGATGCCGCCACATCAATGAGGAGGTCAAATATGTAAGGATTGTTTATTTTTTGTTGTGAATTTGTTAGTTTTAGGTTGTTTTTGATATTCATTTTTTTAATTTGTAGGAAATGATAATGATCCTAAAAACCCTCTTGAAAACCCTCCTAAAAATCTTCAACAACCAGAGCAACAAGAACATGAAAAAAATCCTCAACAACCACAACAACAATCTCCTCCCCCAATTCCTCAACATCCTCCTAGCACTCAACAAAATTCAATGGGGGTAATTGAAAAAAATAAAAAAATAGATTGAGGAGTTAATCACGAGGTTGAATGATCTATGAAGTTCAACCATGGAAAGAAGAACACTTGCTAGTTCACTTAAAGAAATGTTAAAACATGTAGATGCAATCAAAAAACAATTAAGTGGTTGGGTTAAGAGGAGGTAGGTGGCAAAGAATTTTTACGTAGATAAATTATCATATAAAGAAGTAAAATATGAAAAAATTACAAAATATTATTTGTGCTCATTATTCATTGACCCACACATAAACCAAAATCTTGAAGTTAATGCCAAGAGGTTTCCTATCCATTGGTGCCACCACCAAGGGATCAAGAATTTTTTTAGGATAGGTGGTTCATTATTTTTTACTACCCACCATGCAACAATTACAAAGTTCGACAATATTTTTTGAGGAAACTCTACTGTGAGTTCATCTTGAACAAAATACCCAATTATTTGTATATGAGGTACTTCTAGGGGAGAGGTGGGGGTCAACACACGATAGACCTGATACACAATAGGATCCTAGGTGACAATCGAGATGAGCTCTTGCTAGGCTAGATCATGAGAAAATTGTTATCCCTTCCATTGCGAAGGAGAGTGCTGACGTAGACACTTTGTAGTTTATCAGCTCTTTGACCCAAAGTGTCATCTATCACACTAGTCCTATAGTACAACTCCATCGAGGGGAGTCTTCGAGTGGTAGGTTTCCACCCCATTTGTGTCAAGTTTGTGGGGTGACTTTTACATATGACCCCATCGACACTGAGGATATTATGAAAGATACGTCTGCAACTATAGAGATGGAAAGGGAAGCTGACATTTTGAATGAGGCTTATGGAATTAATACTTAGGTAAATGTTAGCATGTTCATTGAATTTAATTTATTAAACTTCATTTTTGAAATACAAGATTAACTAATTTATTTTTATGATTGTAATAAATTTCACAGTCACACTATTGATACTAGATACACTAGCCCTACACCTATTTATTACTCCACTGCATCTACCATTGAGGTACGTAACTAGTAAACAATTATAAATTTATTACATGTGAATAGCATTGATATATGAGTGGTATTCTAATATCCAATTTTGGATGTTGAATAGGCTAATATTGGAGGTTTCATGGGAACTGTTGGCCTCCTCTAATGGTTCAATAACTAAGCCCTTAAAGTTGTAACTTAGAGATTAGATATCTACACTAAGTAGTTATCTTGCTCATCATGAAGGTTCATTTCATTGTCAACCCAGGGATGTGAACTTGAAATTGATCAGCATTGTATGTGCACTAGGACTCAATTGTAGCCATCCTTATCCTATAACTAGAAAGGAAATAGTACTGAAACTAAAATGATGAAAATGAATTAAAATAAGTACTGAGCATGAATCAACAACCAAACTGAGCATCAACAACTAAATTGAAATGGATGATAGAAATAGAAATCTCAAAAAATAGATAGGAAACTACTTTGTCTACCTTGGCTGCAGGAACAATCACAAAATAGAGTTCCAATGGTTGTAGGAACAGACAACTGCTAAGACTGCAACTAATTATTGAATAGAAAAGTAACTACTAAACTGAATGGATGGAATTCTCACCAAGTGGGCCCCCTTGAATGAGTCTTCCCTAAGCTAATTCAGATGCAACAAATCAAAATATCATCTTATTCATTGAAAACATAATTACATCATATCAACAATATGACTCTATTACTTGAAACTGAAAAATGCAAGTACAATATCAGAATATCAAACATTATGAAAAGGGACATCTGATCATTATTTGTAGAGGAAAAGCTTCTAACTAATTCCTAACTAATTGGGTAGTCAACTCCAACAAAATAGGAGGATGCCATTTATTGAAAGCATGAAAAAGAGGGATGAGGTTATGCATGCACTATATTTAGTCAAACTAGACTTGCCACAACGAGGATCCAACACGACAACACCTCCTAGATTTTCTCAACTAACAGACATGATCATTTAAAGGTAAGTTACAACTTCCACATGAGCTGGAAGTTTCCCTCCATTGGAAGTTTTCCCTCTATTCACTTCTTTAATGACCATCTTTTTGACTTATTTAGCATCCAACTAGCTGGAATGAACTCCTTCCACCTCACAATTTTCATTTATATCTACATCTTGATGTGAACCTGCATGATGACATTAGTGTGCACAAAACAATTGTGTATCCATAATCACCTTAGAATAATATTAATTTAATCACATGTAAAATTAATACAAATATAACACATAGCAAGTTAATATTATCAAAATTCACAAGGATAAGTTCATTCCCAAGGTTCATAGATTTAGGGAAATAACATAGAGATTGTCAATAACCAGGTGCTAAAGTTCATAGTAACAACAAATATATGATAAACCCTATCAAAATTGAGCCATTATTTGGAATCATAATCTCCCCCCAACCTAATGATATGTTGGTCCTCCAGTAGTGGGAACTCTATTCCTTTTCCTTTTCAAAGCTCTGAAGTCACCAAATTCTATTTGTCCTCGATCAGTCTCTATAGTATCTGAATTTGGATCCCATTAGAACCCCTACTTGTTTTCCAATCTACTCCTCCTTGGACTTTCTGTATCTACATCTTACTAATAGTTTCTACAATTTTGTAATGGTCACAACAAGATGGGTGGTTGAAATATTAATGGGATCCAATAGTGTTGCTTCATCCTCCCAAGATGCATGTACCTAATGCTTCTTTTGCAAGCTGCATAGTAATTCTGCAAGGAATGGGGTTCAACTTGTTTTAACTGATCTAGAAGATCATTCCATCTCTATGATATATAATCCAATACTATTTTTCTTGTAGTAGTAGCTATCTGCTCATATTCCTTATATGCTTCCTCCCTAATAGGCATGATCCTATTTTTGTACTCCAAATTATAAAGAATTTTGTGCCAGGTGTAGTAAATTTTGGAAGGGTTACCTACTTTAGCTCTTAGAGACAAGGGGGTATGGAGTTCTCTTTCTCTATATATTTTAAATTGTTGCCCCCAAGTGATTTAATTTTGGATCCATGACATCAATTCCCTCAACAGTCATGGTCATCAGGAACAACATAATTATGCAAGTACAATTCACACAAAAAAAATTAACCTTAAGAGAGGATTTATAGGCTTGGAAAAATTCCTATGGTGTTTCAATGGAAGGGCTTAAACTAGAAATGACCCTTGCTAGCTTGAAAGAAAGATTGCACTCCTTTAAATGCAATGCATATACCTATGGGGGAGTTTTGCATGCCATCATTTATGTTACTAGAGCCACCAAATTGTCCACCTTATCCTTCAATGTAGTAATCTCTACATTATTTTCCTTATTTTTTGCATTTTTCTTATTGACTTCTTCTTGTAGCTTGCGTCTTTCTTTATTCCATTATTCCTCTTTTCTTCATTTCATTCCATAAGTCCAAGGCTACTAATGCCCATGAAAAAGTAGGAGGTTTATGTTTTCCTACTAGAATCTTTCCTTGCACTGGTTCGTGTTGTTCAAATTGTTCTATTTGCAGTGGTTCTTGTTTTTCAACTTGCTCTGGTTGTAGTGGTTCCTGATTTTCAACCTGCTCAAAAATAGTAGGAAGCTCTGTGAATCCTATGTTTTCTTGTTCTTTAGAATCTTCTTCCACTTCTACATTTACCTTCCCATTAGGAGCTTCTCTCTCCTTCCTAGGTGTCCTTCTGAGTCTAGGGATCCTTTTTGGAGGCATATAAGTAGTTGACTTAATTAGTTTTAACTTCTTTGGAGAGATTTTATTTTTCTTAGCTGCTGCAGGATGACTAGTGTTTTCATCTTTTTGCTTCCTAGGGCTAGGTTTTACTTTTTCTAGTTTTTTCTTCTTAGCCTTCCATTTTCTAGTTTCCACTTCTCTCATTTGTGCTTCCTCTTTTCTAATGGAATACCTAGTACAAATTGGAGTTTTAGGAAGAAAATTGTTATTACGTTCTGAGGATGAACTTTCTTCATCTGAATATTCTGATTCAGAGGAGCCAATTTCTATTGTTGATTCTACAGCAGGAGGGTTTGCACTAAGGTTTGTGCTAGAAGTTGAAGCTACAGAAGTGGTTTTAGTAACCCTCTCATCCCTACTAACCCTAAAAGCTTAGGATTGGCCTCTAGGACCCACATTTTTTAATATGAACTGATGAATGCTCAAAAATTCTTCCTATGACATACCAGACACTTCTTGCAAATATTTTTCTACTAACAATTTAATCAAATAGTGATGGGAAACAAATTTTTCCCTACCTTTTTGTATTTCAACTACCATGATTGCAAGAAGGTTGTACAACACATTTGGCATGTTCATCCTCCTACCATGTCTCATGTGGTTGAGAAGCTTGAAATGTACAGAATGAAGGCATGATTGGTGACCCTCACAAGTAATATATTTGATAATGTAGACAACAACTTGTTTCCATTTTTCTGGCAGAGTTCTCCTTTTTCCTTTTTTGTCTACCACAAGTGGAGGATCACTAGGCTCAGTGAATTCTACCCTAGCTGACCTAGCATCCTTAGAAACAGGGTAGGGTTCTCCTTCAACAGGAAAACCAGTTACTTCAACAATCCTCTCTTCAATGACTATAACTTCTAGCCCTTTCACCATTTCCTTACCATTAGAGAGAGTTTGTGCAAATTCCAGAGCAATATTGTCATTGAAACTATCTAGTTTCATAAAGTAGTCTAACGATCCATAATTTCTGAATTCGGCCAGAGAGAGTGTGTCATGTAGGATCACTTGGTGAACTATAGGTTAATTTTTGATCAGCTAACCTCCCATTGCTTCTACTCACAATCTGGAAAAAACCTCTACAAAAGGTGCCAATGTTGTATGACTCTTCAATTTATCTTTTTGGTGGCATTATGACTATGAATAATGCAATAAGGAAGACATAAAAGAGGTCCATCATCAAAGAAAATGGTGGTAGCTAGTGTCACATCATACATGGGAGATATCATTTCAACTTTATCATTTCAAATTTGCTCATTTCAAATTTTCTGCCATGCTAGCACATGAATGCCATGTATGACATGTGAACACGTGGGTTCACACTCCCCCCCCAACCTAAATAAAAGCATGTGTCAGCACAGGCTAGGATGTAATTATTATGTGACAGAGCATAGTACTAATATGCGCGATGTGAAATATCAATATTAATGTACAATAATTAAACAAATGCATTTAAGATAATTAAGATACATCAAGTTGTTATGCATGTACCTAAAAATTTCTAGTGTCATTTGCAAAGAATATTGAAGGAAGTACCAGTCACTTTAAAAGTACAGTTGAGCTATTAAATGAAGTGATGATTGAGTGAAGTGATGTTGGAGTGAAGTGATGGTGGAGTTATGGAAGAGAGAGAAAGGATGGAGATGGATGGGCAGATAGATTTATTGATGGAGATGTTAATTCCCACAAAAAGTGGAAATATTTATTATGATTGCATGCATACTTTGACTAGTCAGAAGGATGGACACTAGGTTTGCTTCCTTCAGTTGTAGGAACTTTGGAGGTCTGGTGTTCAATAAATTGCTGCATGAATTCTTGTTTGGGAGCTGGTTTATGGTATAACCTGAGATGATGACCATTGACTAGGAGCTTGAATTTGACAGGGTCAATTGTTGTGAGTTGAACAACACCATTGGAGAAGATCTTTGCAACTTCATATGGTCCCAACCACCTAGTTTGTAGTTTTCCTGCATTGTCTTTATACTTGGAATCATAAAGAAGTGCCAAGTCACCTGGTTGGAACTTCTTTTCCTTGATGTATTTTTCATGCCATCTGACTCTTTAGTTCTGCACTATCTCAACATGATGGGGAGCTAATTTCCTCATCTCATCTAAGTCATTTAGTTGCATCACCCTTTCCTTATGTGCCTCAAATATATCTATCCCAAGGGCTAGTGCTTTCCTAAGAGTTTTATGTTCAAAATTTATAGGCATCATGGATGGTTTTCCATACAATAATTCAAAAGGAGTAAAACCAGTTGTGGTATTCCAAGTGGTTCTATAAGTCCATGAAACTTCTGGCAACCTATTTTCCAATCTTTTTTATGAATTGCCATTGTTTTGGTCAAAATAGCCTCTATTTCTCTATTTTTTTACCTCAGACTGGCTATTGGCTTGAGGGTAGTAGGGTGTAGATTACTATTCCTTAAATTACACTGATTGACCAATATTGTGACAAGAGTTGATGCAAACTAATCCCCTTGATCTATGACTATCTCATTAGGAGCTCCATAATGTGTGAATATTTCTTCATAGAGGAATTCTACAACTTTATTGTCTCTGGCATGTTTCATGGTTTTGACTTCAACCCACTTAGTCACATAGTTAGTACAAACCAAGATGTAAGATTTTCCATTTAATGGTGGATCAATTGGACCTAAAAAATCAAGTCCCCATTTATCAAATGGTCTAATAACTACTTGAGGGTATAGAGGCATATCCTCTGATTTAGTTGGATGACCCATCCTTTGACATCTATCACACTTCCTAGTGTACTTTCCTGCATCTTTATGAAATGTGGGCCAGTAATATCCTATATTGAGAATCTTCATGACCGTTCTCTTAGCTACAAAGTTCCCTCCACAAGGCTCATTATGAAATGCATGTAGTATATTATAGGTTTCATCCTCTCTTACACATCTTCTCATCACATGATTTGGTCCAGTATAGAATAAACAACCTGCAATCCATGAGAATTGAAAATTCTTCTCAATAAGAACCCTTCTCTCTTTTGGAGAGAAATGAGGAGAAATTCTCCCTATAACCAGATAATTGGCTATATCTGCATACCAAGGGGTATGGACACTGATGGAGAACAAATGTTCATTAGGAAAAGAGTCATCAATGACTTGAGTGTCCTCTGATGTAGTCAATCTGGAGAGAAAATCTACAACAACATTTTCCTTACCTAGTTTGTCTATAATGGTGATATCAAATTCCTACATTAACAACAACCACCTAGCTAACCTTCCTAAAATCAATGGCATATTCATAAGGTATCTTATTTCTGCATGGTTTGTATGGAAAAAGATCTAATATTCTATGATATAATTCCTGAACTTGTTGAGAGCATAAATGACTGCCAACATCTCCTTCTCTATCACTGTGTATTTAAACTCAACTCCTTGTAGGTTCTTGCTAAAAAAGTAGATTACATTCTCTATTGCTCCCTCCTTTTTTCCCAAGACAACCCCTATAGAAAAATCAAATGAATTTGTGTGAATATGGAAAGGGAGTTCCCAATTAGGGCCTTTGAGCACAGGGGCATGGGTTAAGGATGTTTTTAAATCAGAGAATGCTTTATCACAATCCTCTTTCCACTGGAACTCAACATCTTTAGTTAGAAGATTATAAAGTGGTGCTTCCATCTTACTAAAATATTTTATGAAGCACTTATAATATCCTACATGTCCCAAGAAACTTCTAACATCTTTTTGCTTGACATAGGAAGATTGGTAATTACCTCAATCTTGGCTGGGTCCACTTGAATTCCTTTCTGGGAGATATAATGGCCAAGGACTACTCCTTGCATCATCATGACACATTTATCATTGTTCATGGACAGATTTTGGTCGTCACATCTGTACAAAACATTTTTTAGGTTTTCTAATGCTTCTACAAAATGAACACCATAAGTAGTAAAATCATCCATGTAGGTCTCCATAAAATCATGTGAGATATCTGAGAATATACTAATAACTACTCTTTGAAAGGTTGCAGGTGCATTACATAAGCCAAATGGGAGTATTGAATAGGCATAAGTCCCCCAAGGATAGGTAAAAGTTGTATTCTCTTCATCTTCAGGTGCAATCTATATCTAATTAGAACCACTGAATCCATCTAGGAAGGAAAATACTGCTTACCTGCAAGTGAATTCAATACTTGGTCTATAAAAGGAAGGGGAAAATGATCCTTTTTGGTGGATTTCTCTATAGTCAACACAAACTCTCCATTTACCTCCCTTTTTAGCACAATTACCGAAGGGGATACCCATTGGCTATCTGAGATAGGGTAGATAAATCTTGCATCCAACAACTTTTGTAGTTCCCCTTTTACAATCTCCCTCAATGAAGGGTTAATTCACCTTTGCGGTTGCCTTACTAGTGTGCTGTCATCTCTAATGTAGATCCTATGAGTACATAGTTTGGGATCTAATACTTTCATGTCATTGTAATCCCATGCATATGCATGTTGATGTATGTTCAATAGGTTTGTTAGGGACAACTACTTCTCTTGACTCAACTTGTTGTTAATATTTAAATGTTACCTCTCTGAAACTTGTACTTGTGTGGTCAACTCATTCATGGTTGTTTCACTAATTCTTGGAATTTTTAGTTCATGTGGCAACAATGTATGAAGTATATCTGTTGCTACAAGAAATCCAGGTGCAGGAGGAGCGGACAGAAGTGTCTGCAATGGACATGCATAATTAGATTCATGAGTGGATGATTCTTCATGCACTTCACAATGGTTCTGAATTATATGGGATAATATTTCATCTTCTTCCTAAAGTTTCATGAAAGGACTTCTTCCTATCATCATGAGTTGTGCTATGGAATTGACCTCCTTGGCCTCTTCTCCAACATGTGGCCATATGGGGTTGTCCATATCATGGGATGGTTAAGTAGGAGGATAGAGGAAAAGCTTTTTAGTGCTTCTCCCATTAGAAATAATCATTTCCCTTGACCGACATCCAATGTAATCATCTATTGTAGCTAACCACAAGCTACCCAAAACAATAGGACACCCTCCTAATGTAGCTTTAGGGGAAATGATCATGAAATCTGTTGGATATTCCCAAGAGTCTAGAGTAACTTCCATCCTTAAAACTCCATTAGTGGAGGATTTACCCATAGAAGATTGGTAACCTCTTCCTTTCTCTAGAGCTACCCTGGAGTAGTTTTGACATATCTTCTTAATATCATCCTAGGGAACATGGGTGATATCTCCTCCTATCAGGTCCAGATCATCAATGGAAGTTTCACTGACCCCCCTGAGGAAGAGCAACTTTTGAGACTCTTCAGTGAGTGCATGATGTGGGGATTTCTATAGGGAAACTAGGAACCTTGAAATATAATCCTCCAAAATTTCATCTTCCTTCTGTTGCATCCTGAAGATATCATCTCCTCTCATAACACTACCCCTACAGTATTCTTTATACTTTTCAAGAAACTTTATTTTCATATCATCCCAAGTCTCTACAGTATTCCCACGTAAGCTCATAAACCATCTTAATGCAACATATTTTAAGGTGGTAGGAAATAATTTAAGCTTATGAGCATCAATAGTGTAGTCATATATTTTGCAGAGGATATCAAACTCAAACAAGAAAGTGTCATGGTCCTCTGTTACAAGCCCATACAATTTAGGAAGAACTGAAGCAGGGATGTTCTTGAGGTTATCAACTTCATTCTGGTGGGTGATAGGAAATGGAAAATATGGTTGGTTAGGTCTATTTGGATTTTGACTAGCCATATTTGCTTGATGGAGTGCAAAATAAAATGGATTCTGAATCAAGTTTTGGGAAGCTTGCTCTTTAGATGAAGTTTCAAAACTGTTAAAATTGGGAAATGCATCAACAAAAGGATTTTTCTCCTCTTCTTCTTCATCTCTTGGAAGATTTTGAAACTCAACTAGCTAGTTATTAGGATTAGGGTTATTAGAAAGGAATCTCCCATGAGCATATCTTCTTCTACCTCTATGCATGTAGTATTAACTCAGTATCAACCAATTCACACAAAGAATTGGTAAAAGAATAGCAGATCATTACTTTTCTCAAATGAAGGGTATGCTAAGAAAAACCTTCAACGATAATAAAACAAGAGAGAAACTGAAAATGACTCCAAATAACTTCCTAGTTTGACACCATTCCCTGGCAACGGTGCCACAAAAGTTGGTCTCCTCTAATGGTTTAATAACTAAGCCCTTAAAGCTGTACAACTTAGAGATTAGATATCTGCACTAAGTAGCTATCTTGCTCATCATGAAGGTTCATTTCATTATCAACCCAAGGATGTGAACTTGAAATGGGTTAGCACTGTATGTGCACTAGGACTCAACTGTAGTCATCCTTATCCTATAACTAGAAAGGAAATAGCACTGAAAAATAAAATGATGAAAAGGAATTAACATCAGTGTTGAGCATGAATCAACAACCAAAATGAGCATCAACAACTGAACTGAAATGGATGAAAGAAATAGAAATCTCAAAAAATAGATAGGAAACTACTCTGTTTTCCTTACCTATAGGAATAGTCACAGAACAAAGTTCCAATGGCTGCAGGAATAGACAACTGCTAAGACTACAACTAATTATTGAACAAAAACGTAACTACTAAATTGAATGGATTAAATTCTCACCAAGTGGCCCCCCTTGAATGAGTCTTCCCTAAGCTAATTCATATGCAACAAATCAAAATATCATCTTATTCATTGAAAACATGATTACATTATATCAACAATATGACTATATTACTTGAAACTAAAAATGCAAGTACAATATCAAAATATCCAACCTTATGAAAAGGGACATATGATAATTATTTATAGAGGAAAATCTTCTAACTAATTCCTAACTAATTGGACAATCAAATCCAACAAACTAGGAGGATGCCATTTATTGAAAGCATGAAAAAGAGGGATGAGGTTATGCATGCGCCAAACTTAGTCAAACTAGACATGCCTCAACGCGGATCCAACACGACAACACCTCCTAGATTTTATCAACTAACAAACATGATCATTTAAAGGTAAGTTACAACTTCCACATGAGCTTGGAGTTTCCCTCCATTAACTTCTTTAATGACCAGTTTTTTAACTTCTTTAGCAATCGACTAGCTGGCATGAACTCCTTCCACCTCGCAATCTTCATTTATATTTGAATCTTGATGTGAACCTGCATGATGAAATTAGTGTGCAAAAAACAATTTTGTATCCATAATCACCTTAAAATAACATTCATTCAATCACATGTAAAATTAATACAAATATATCACATAGCAGGTTAATATTATCAAAATTCATAAGGATAAGTTTATGCCCAAGGTTCATAGATTTAGGGAAATAACAAAGAGAGTGTTAATAACTAGGTGTTAAAGTTCATAGTAACAACAACAAATATATGATAAGCCCTATCAAAATTGAGCCATTATTTGGACGCATCATGAACACCTCCCGGTGCTAGTGGAGGTAGGAAAACCTACACACAGGTAATAAAATAAAGAGTTTAAATAATGAATTACACTTAATAGATTTGTGTATTTTATATTCATATTGTTGAATACATTGCATTGCAAATCTTTCAAACTTGAAGCATTACTTCACATTCCATAAATAATAACTAGATCTCAATACATGAAAAAATTTCAACTACAAAATAGCTATTTAGAATTTCAACATAAGCAGTGATGCAATTATTTCACATAGCATAAGTAATAACTAGGAGTAGTTGCCAATTGAATTTGCTTGTCATGGCATTCCATGAGAGCACTTTTTACTGAGGAATCATTTCAAAAATTTAACTGCATTTTCTAGGCTATGGATGCTTTGAATAAATTATATGAAAGAATAATAGTGAGCAATAGCATAGAAAACACAATGAGTTTTTTGAAAAAATACCTCAAAGAAATGTGGTCTCATGGTGATGTTCATCACCATGAGACCCAATTTCTTTGAGGCATTTTTCCAAATAGCTCACCGCATTTTCTATGCTACCACATTTTCCATTCATGTCCACCAAAGCATTTTATCAAATAGTTCACTTCCTTGCTGCTATGGCTAAAAGCCTTAAAAAGGTGCTTTGCAAGAAACTATTGATTGTTGGAAAAAATCTATCAAAGAATAATAGTAAGTAATACCATAGACAAGGAAGTGAGTAGTTTGAAAAAATTCCTTGAAGAAATGTGGTTGTTGACAATGATTTTACTCGCAATAAACAGATTGAATAAGATATCCAAAAACAAGATTGCGAAGAGCCTGTCCTTCTTGAAAGATATGAAAAAAAGACAACCTAAGAGAGAATTCTGCATTTATAGAGCAAAGATTTACTTCCATTTAATCCCAAGTCTTCGATAACCAGGTCATGGTTGCACAAGGGTCGCTCTCGGGTAATGATGTGACAATTTGCTATTAATATCAAAGGGACTACGATTATTTCTAGCATTGCCAAGAATTACTAAAATTTGACATAAAACTTCATTTCATCATCAAATAACATCATGAAATCAAAAGATTCAGCATCATATTTCATGAATAACACAAATTATTTGCTATCACTTGAGAGTAGATTTAGCATTAAGCATTAAAAAATTCAATGGAAAATAAAATATTTTCAATAAAACTATTTCCTTTCAATTATATTGTTTTTTGGAACATTTTCAAAAATATTAAACATCTAATCTAAAGTAAAACATAAAAATACTAAAAAAAATAAAATTTCTCCTAGTTATTCTCCATGGATGCCCCAAAGAATTAATCAAAATAGAGCAAACTGCTTTATATTTCAATAGATTGCTTCACAAGTACATATAAAATGATGCAAGCTTTTAAAGAGGGGGTTTCATTTATGGACACCAAATAGATTCTGTATGCACCCTTAAACGGTGCAACATATAGTCTTGTTCAGCCAAACTTACAAAACCAGCTATAAAAGATACTTAGATAGGTAGCTATCCATAAAGCTCTGATATCAATTAATGTCTACGTGCATACAAATTTTTACATTGGAATGGTTCAAAAAATAGGAAAAAAAAACAAAACTTAAAAGAAGTTTTTGCTCCTCCAACATCCACAAATTTTGAACATAAAATAAAAATGTTGGAGGAGATGGCCTTTTATAGTTCAACAAGGCACTCACAAGTTCAACTTAAAAGTGTCTCAGAGAAATCAGAAACAACAAATTAAAATGTGTCACTTGGCATGTGCCAACTGTCATCAAGAATATTCTATAATAAGTCAAAGCTTTGACTTTGTCCACATCAATGCTTTTCTCCATACTTCAGCACAAACACTTTATCTTCATCAAGGCTACCAAGTTCTTTTTGAAATATCGGATGGGAAACACCTACCGGGATCAAGATCAACCTAGAAATTAAAATAACAAATAAATTCCATTACATTTTCGGTATCTGGTATTCGGTTCTTCCCGTATTCACTTATGGCTTCGGTTTCGAACTTCCTCTTTCTTTCTTTGATTGGTACTCTCAGAAATCCTTCAATATAAATTGATGTATGCATTCCTTTGAAATCCTTTGTATTGCTCTCCAAGTAAGCTTGAGCCTAGTATATTCTTTAGTCACTTGAATTATGACATTATTTTTCTGTGCTTTGTCTGCTTCATATTTGGCTATAACATTTCTACATTGTATTATTTCATCGATGACCTCCCTCGTCAACAATTGAACATGATCTCTATTTATCCTTTCTATCCATTCCTTGAAAGCTTTAGCTTCCTTCCCATCCTACCCTAATGTCTGGGGATCAAAACCTTGACATGACAATACTTCAATAAATTCTTGATTTTCTCTCATCAATCTTCTACACTCAATGGTGACTCTTTCAAATGCTTCAATAAATTGTATTAACATGTCACCTTCCCATTTCAACCACTTCTTCCACTTTCCTAGCAATGAAATTTTAGGTTATGATATTATATTATTTTGTATTAACTCTTGGATATCTGTCTATATGAGAATTTCTATATTTCACCTTTCGTCAATGACCTACTCCTGGCGAAGTCTACATTCATCTTCAAATTTTTTCAATTTATCTAAATGGTGGTATGCTTCCTTGTACATTCTTATTGCATATGTAATAAATTCATCTCCCTTCTTTATCCAGTATTCAATACATTCTTTAAACATATTCATTTTGTGATGAACTGCGACAATGGCATCTACTTGCTCTTGTGACATTAGCACCGAATGTTGGGGCACTTCAGCTTGTTCTTGACCAGTAAAGTCAGTGACTTGATAAAATGCTCCAAGGTAGCATCTCCTTCTTTCAATTCTCTTTTCTTATGTTTATATTTTTGTACTTTGGCAATAGTAGAATTTAAATTCACTTTTATTTCTTCTAGTTATTGCTGCCAAGATGAGTGTCCAAGATTAATACTTGTGATTTTACACTCCCTAGGCATTATCTCATGTCTATCCTTGTCATTTGTTGGAGTAGCTATCTGGATAGTTCTATTACCATCTGCATTCCTCTGTATGACATGCTTTGCCTTTGCTCTATTCCTAGGTCTAGGAGTACTTACTTCCTGTATGAAATTATTGAGGTTCAGAGGTAATATTTCTACTTCCATTGGAGATACTAATTCCCTGATTAACCAATCAGGTGTATCATCATCTTGCTTTACCTCTGTAACTCTTTCTTATCTCTGTCTATTACTTGATTCAAGAATTTCATCTCTTTGACTTGCCATATTTTCTGAAATGGGAATTTATTTAGCAACATCTGACATAGACTCAGGATTGGTATGATTTAGCATTGCCTCCTCTATTTGGAGACTTACATTTTCCTATCTATCCAGATTTTTTAATTCTTATCTCTGAATCTTATCTTCTTCATTTACAACTAAACAAGCATTCTCTTCATTTTTAGTTCCATCTCCTATGAACTGTGTAGTGTCTTCTTCTGGAATTTTAGTTTCAATTTTAGTTTTAGCATGGCCTTTATCTAATTCTTCAAAGACCTGCAAGTGTTCATTAAAATTTTGCACATTCTCAAAAGAAAATTGAGAATCAAGAGTGTCTTCAACAACTCTTTTATCATCAGGATTTTTCTCTGCATTTTCCCTTGTTTCAATTTCAAGTACGCTAGGATTTCCTACCTCTGAGGCATGCGTCCCTTGAATAAATTTTTCTTCTTCAATATTTATGGGGTTAGAGCTCATATCCTGAATTTCTTCTATCACTGGGTGTACTATGGGCTTGGCTTTGGATTTCTTTTCCTTTACCTTTTCCCACATAGCGCCCCATCTATCTACTTGTTCCTTAATTCTGGCCTCATCTTCCTTAGAAATTTTGTCTAAAGCTATAGGAGTTTTGCCTAGTGCTTGCTTCATACTGGCCATATTTATAGAAGGGGGAGAAGTGAATGATGTTGTAGCTCTTTGAGATTTAGACCTATTTTGTGTACCAACATTCCTTGTTACTCCTATTCCTTCATCGATAATCATTCTAGTTCTGGGTCTGGCTATAGAAGAATATGCACCTTTAGGTCTTTGTCTTAAACTTTTGCAAAAATCATTAATCCAGTGTTGAGTATACCTTAGGATTGGCCTAGTAAAATCATCAATTGATGTTATGTCTTCGTAATCAACACCTAGGTCTGGAATGGGTTCATCATATACCCTGTCATCATTGTAAAAATGACTTAGCACCTGACCATCATCTTCTTCCAATTGGTTTGGGATGTTATAGAATTTGAGCATTCGGGAAAACCCTAAAGTCATTCTTTCATACTTTTTCCTTCTGACCACGTGCTTGTCTTCAAAGTTATGTCGATAATATTCTAAATGAGGTACATGAGCATGAAAACAAGCTATATTTCTAGCAATATTTCCTTCAATATCATAATACACTCTCTAGAGTAGAAATTCTTAAAAATGGTAGGTCCTCAGTTCCTCCTCACATATATTAGTTACTTTGATTGCTCCATTTATAATTCCCTATTGTGACGGGAAATTTAAAAGAGGCCTTCTTGCGAGCATGGCTATAAAGAGCCTGAGATGGTTTTGACTATCTCACTAATTCTAATAAAACAATTTTATTTGTAGGATACCTAGGCAGTATGAATGGGTTTCCATCAAATCCCTCCACTTTGATGTAGTAGTAAGTTGGGAACTGTATGTATCAGCCTCCCATAGGTCGAATGGCACTTTGTGCTTCTAGGGATAATCTCTTAGATTTGCACCTTCCATTTTTCTCACCAGTTTCATGGAGAATAAATCATTAAATTTTTTGTTTAGTCAACTTTATACCCATGAACAATGATTTGGGTTAAATGTGCAGATATCAAACTATTGCCAACTTGTGTGCCTGTGGTATCAATCTATTTTAATCCTTGTTTATTGGCTCTCATGGCACAGGAGTAAATAACATATGATGACGTGTAGAAGCATCTAGTCTTGGGTAATGTAGTAATCTGTTCATGTAGCTTGTCACTTATCAATTTTCCCCAATGCAACTCTATAGGACCTTTGATCATTCGAGATATTATCATAAACATCTTGGGTTCAAATTTGCTTACATCTCTCAAACCAGCTACTCTTCTCAACAAAGTTATTATGTCTTGTATTTCTTGTTTAAACATGTAGACCTCTGAATTACCTTGGTTTGTGGTGTGATTGGCTGTTGGCACCATTGGGTGCTCATAATTTCTCTGTTACACTCTTCAGAGTGTTGATATGTCTTGGCCTTGGATTTCAGGTCGACATTGAACATCTATGTGTAGGAGGGGATACCAAATGTACACATAATTAGTTTTTGAGACAATTCTGCATAAGTTCTTCCTTCCTTTTCAATAGTCCTTTTGACTAGATTATAATAGTTTATGCATTGCATGACTAATTTTGGAGCTTCCATTGTTGGCGAAAACCCTCTTGCAGGAAGTAACCCATTGGATATGACATTTTGGTGCATTGGGTAGCATTTTCTTGCAAAATCCGTGAACAGATTTCAATGTCAGAAGACCATCCCATGTGGGTACCTGTGACCAACACATTAATGGGTATTGCTTGTGAATTGCAGTACTTGAATTCATCTTCTGCTCTTGCGTCAGAAGTGCTCATTTTGGATATAATGTGCTCTACAATTTTAAAATATTTGTCTATGTGTGTGAGTTAGGGTTAAATTTAACCAAAACTTACGTTTCATAAAATTTTCAATTCATTCTTTGATCAAATTTAACAACTCGGAGAAAAAATAATATTCCAATTTTAGAATGAGAAAATACCATTATCGAAGATTTCTAGCTTGAGAAACTCTTATCAATAAAATAGCTATTTGGAACATACCTGGTTCTGGTTAAAATGGTGATTCTTCATAATACAACTTCAAAAAACTTGGTAGTTGTGACTTAGTTTCTCAAAATTTTACCTCTCTTTGTGTGCCAAAGTAGCTTCATGAATTCAATGTCTTTAGAAAATTTGGAATATGATGTGAAGTGGAGTGTTGTAAAAGAAATTGCATGCTCGATGTGGTGCCAAGTACATAGGTAGTTCACCACCTTCATTAATTACCTGTTATTTTGCATTAATTCCTAGAATAAAGGTGTAATTATTACGGATTATGGTTCAAATCATGAACACCTAGTTCTCTAAGCTGGCTCGCTATTTGAGAAGAAAGATGGCGCGGTGCTTATATGTGGCAGTTATATGTGATGCTAATTCTATACAAGTTATATGCCATTAAAGACATGCGATTAATGATGACCACTGAGGTTGAGGATTTTGATAATTCCTTTGAAAGAGAATGACATAACACTGGGATCTGAGAAATAATTCCTACAAAAAGAAAGAAAAAATGGAACAAGAGAAAGACTGGAACCTAAACTAAAAGATATACTTGACGAAATTTCAAAGCAGACTTTCCAATTTTTGACTTTTACTTCAAAGAAATAATAAAGCACCAAACTCTGATAAAAAGGGAATATTACTAGGTTTATAAAATTTGATCAATGAAATATCAGGTGAAACTAGAGTTATTTGAAGATACAAACTCTCTTGGCTCATGCAGGATTCTAGAATTCTAGTTTTCAGTAACATAATTAAACATTAAGAGCATACCAAAACACCAAAAGACTGGGAAGAAAAAGTGCATCATAAAAAGAGGATAAGTGAAACTGAGAGGACAACTAGCAACCTGCCGAGCACCAAAAAAAAACAACAATGCCAAAGCAAGGAAAAAAATTAAAGAAAAAAGGGAAAAGAAAGAAAAGAGGTGGTCCACATTTTTCCAAAAGGGGAAAAATGGGGTGTGTTGTGAGACTACACAATAAATAGCAACCAACAAAACAAAACAAAACAATAGAAAGTCAATTCCAGATCTAACATCAATGTTCCAACTTTCTTTAGTATTCTAATTATAAATCATAGGATCCTTATTCCATTTCCAAAACTTACTTCGGTTAGCATGCACAATTAAGTAATACTGAGCTCATGTGTGTGCAATTGATTATTTCCACTACAGTAAACTTAGAAATATCAACCGTTTGCATTAATCTACATAATATGACAATTCCTTTTAAGTCGACCAAGGATAGAGCCTTGTTGCTAGTCAAGTGTCCATAGCCTTGACAAGGTTATCTCTGTAATTCCCCCAAGCACAGCTCTACTGCCGGTTAGGCATCCATAACCTTGGTAGATTTATTTGGATAGCCTAAAGAGTTGATATCACTTTTTTCTTTTTCTTTTAGATATAGCAATGATAGCTCATTTTTCACTTTTGATATTGCAATAATAGCTCATTTATCAACTTGCAAGCATTGAAGCACCGCTATTAGGTTGGGAATTACAGTGGTAGAAAAGGTAGTGTTTTGATTTTTCAATTAATGCAAACAACTGCTATCCCAAATTTTAGTAGAATGATTTAAATGTGTTCATTTGTAGCTCAACATCAACTGAATAATTCATGCTAATCAAAGTACATAAAATTGAACAATTCTCAAACAATTTATAAATGGAAAACTAATTCCGCTTGGAATAGAGATTAAAGTTCTGGAGTTGACATTCTATTGACTTGTAAACCTTCAAAAGTTGCTAATCAATGTAAAGTCAAATGATGCAACACTTGAAAAAACAAAAAATAAAAAAAAACAAAAAAAAGAAAACATAAAAAAAAACTATTTACAAAAATACTATTTACATAAACTATTTATAAAAAAATATTTAGAAAAACTATTTACAAAAAACTATTTACTCATGACTGAAAATAGTGCTTTAGAAACTGCCCATTCACAGGTAATGGGATATTTTCACCAGTCAAGGACTTTAGTCTATAAGTGCTATCACCCAGGATTTCAGAAATTTGGTATGGGCCTGCCCATGATCTGTTAAACTTACCATGTTCATTTTTACATTCATGAGCTTTATTCCAATATAGAACCAAATCGGATATTCTGTAAGTCTTTAATTTGGAATGCTTATCAAAACATCTTTTCACAATGAATTGATGTTTAGCGAAATGATCTATGGATCATGCTCGTTTCTCATCTAAATGCATCAATTGCAACAATCGAGCTTTAGTTTGACCATCTAATCTAATATATTCTTGTGCAAACTGCCAAGTAGGGATTTTTAAATTTATTGGGAGTATAGGGTCTACCCCATAGACCAAATGATAAGGATAATTCCCTAATGCAAATTTCATCCTAGTACGATCTACCCAAAGGGAAAACCTTAACAAAGAATGCCATTCCCTAGGGTTTTGTTCAATCAATTTCTTAATTATGTCCAACAAATTCTTATTTGATGATTCAACTAATCCATTTCCCTGTGGATAATAATTAGATGAAAATTTTAATGTTATTCCATATTCAAATTCCCAATTAGAAAATTTTAATGAAGCAAAAGTAGGGCCATTATCACATAACAGTGCATACGGAGTTCCAAATCTATCATGTAGTTCCTGCAACACTTTATCAGCTTATGTTCTATTTAATCATCTTAAATAGAATCCTTCATGATTTCTTCTAAATAGAACCCCTCCCTTAATCATATAACTCTATGATTTTATCTTGAGGGATCTTCTTTGATTCCTTTGCATATGACCAGGGCAAGTATGGTTGACCAAATAGTGCCAAATGTCTGAGTTCCAGTCTTCTTGATCTTTTTGATCCAACGTGTATTGCTAACTTGAAATTTGGGGATCTATTTCTGCAATATATTTGACCAAAGCTTGTCCTCGGACCAACCTCATAGGTATGATGTATAGATCATATTATTGTAATAGGGTGATCCCACAAAGCTGGTTTACAATTTTTGGAAGATTATGATTTTTGTTGAAACTGCATATTTTTAGAAAATATAATGATTTAAGCTTTAAAAATTTCCATTTAAAGCATTCCAATTGAAGAGGGTTTGATCAAACTACCTTATATCAAACCCCCTTGGATAGAATCCCGCTAGTTTTAAACCATACCTATAACAGAATCTCCTTTACACGTATCAAAATGTTGATAAAAAACCACTTTTGATTTACCTTTTGGGGGATCAGATGAATTCATTTAATTTTATTTTTTTAAGTATGTAGTCCTTATTATAAGCTTCCCAAAAAGTATAATTTTAAATAAATTTAATTTTATTATTATATTTATTTTTTATTTCTTGTGAATGTAGGTTTTTCACCGAAATTAAGCTCTTTGTTCTACACATGTGGAAAAATAGAAGATTATCAAAAAAAAAGATTTGAAAATATGAATGCACCAGATATTGAAGTCCTTGATCCAACAAAAATAAATAAATATAATTTTGATACATACAAAAAAGGTTATGCGTTATATGGTCGCGCTATGTTTGAATTGTAATTGGTTTGACTTCAAAACTTGATTAAAGAAAAAATATTCAATAAAAAAATATCTAACAAGGGAAAGCACTAGATATTAGAGTTACAAATCTAAATTCGAAAGAATTAGAATTTTATCCTTCATGGAAAAAAAGTTATGTGTTATACGGTCAGTGTCACTTTTTTAAAATGTTGTTTTCTAAAAAAATTAGTTTTCGAGGGAGATGAAAAAAGAAGTGCAATCTGATTCCAAAATTTTTGAAAAAAATATATTTAGAATCTACATATAAAATTTCATGAAACTCTATTTTGCATCATCTTCAAATTCATCACGGTTTAGCCGCTATAGCTGCTCGAAAGTGAAGATTTAGTTAAAAAAATTTATTTCATTGTCCAGTTTGGCCAAAAATTGTAAACCACTATTGTGGGATCACCCATTATGGTAACCCATTTAGCTCTCTTTTCTTTGAGATCACTTTGTGTCAACAACATTTTGACAGCTAAATCTGGGACAAAAGCTTTAACTATACTCTTGAGGATGTAATGTCTGGACTTGCATAAGGCTTTGACCAAAGCAAAGGCTTGTTTTTTAACATCTGTGTCTTTCAATTCGCTTCCTTGAACAGAGTGCTCATAAAAGAAATTGGTTTTTCTTCTTTATTTTTTCCTTTTTGTGTTAATATTGTAACACAAGTATGACCATAAGTGAATGAGTAAATATAAAAAGGTTTAACATAATCTGGACTTACCAGTACTGGTGCTTCTGTAATTGCAGTCTTTATAGTATCGAAGGCGATCTTAGCTTCATACATCCACTCTATTTTGGAATCTTTCTTTAACATATCATTGAGTGGCTTCACTATTTCGGAAAATCCTGTAATAAATTTATGAACAAAGTTAATCTTACCGAAATATGACTTCAATTCTTTTCTACTTCCCGGGGGCTATAATTTGAGTAGTGCGTTCACTCTGTTTGGGTCAATTGAATTACCATGTTTAGAAATGATATGTCCCAACAACTTTCCTTTAGTCACCCCGAAAATACATTTTTTAGGATTTAGGGAAACTCTATAAGTTTCACACTTTTGTAATATCGCTCTAAGATCTTGGACATGATCTCTTCTATCTTTAGAAAATACTGTAAGGTCATCCATGTAAATGATGATGCATTTTCCTATCAATTCTCAAGAAGAATAGTCCATTGCTCTTTGGAATATAGCTTTGACGTTTATCAATCCAAATGACATCCTTCTGTAAGCAAAAGTCCCCCACTTAGTGGTGAAAGCTATTTTCATCTGATCCTCCCTCGCTACCATTAGTTGATTATATCCTGAAAATCTATCCAAAAAGGACATCATTTGCGAACCATTAACTATTTGTAACACTTCTTTGAGCGAGGGTAGTGGATAGTTGTCTTTTTTAGATGCTTTGTTGAGATTCCGAAAATCTACACACAATCGTATGTCTCCATTATTTTTCCTTACATGGACTAAATTCACCACCCAAGTTGAATGTTTGATTGGAAAAATTATCTTGGCTGACAACAATTTTTGAACTTCCTTTTGAATTAAAGGCTCTAAAAGTGAATTCACTAGATGTTGTTTGTATCAGAAAGGTTTCACATCAGGCTTTAATGGTATAGTATGTGTCATTTGATGGAAGTGTCATACATTTTCAGATCTTCATATGCCCATGCTATGACTTTCCAATAATCTTTAAGTTCTTGAGAAATATTTCTTTTCTCTTCTTTAGTACAAACCTTCCATATGAGTATATTCTTAGGATCTTCTTTAGTATTCAAATTATATAACTCAGATAATCCTCCTTCACTTTGAGGTAAATATTTCTGTCTGACTATCTGATCAATATCGAACAATCATTCTAACTCAGTTATTCCTTTCAAAATGTTATTATCTTTGACGTGAGTCAATTCTTCATCTTGAATTTCACTATCAGGGCAATCTATCTATTCAATAATTTATGCTTCGAAAATACAAGAATTAGTAATGAATTCCAATATGTGCCTATCATCTTCAAACACTTGTAGATTAGTAACATTATCAGGAACCGAAGGTAATGGTACCAATTCAACTGTGAATCTTTTCAAATCTAAAGTCTCTAAAGGTTCCAAAGTACTAGCAATAGTAGCCAGATCATATGCTCTCTGATTAAATCTTCTTGGGATGTGAGTAATATTAAATGCGTCGAACTCTTCAATTAGATCCCACACTCTGTGTCAGTGATTAGATAATATTTTGTAGTGGGAAATATATTTCTTTCGAACTTGTTTAACTACCAATTCTGAATCACCAAACACTTTGAGGAATTTAACCTTTTTCTTGATTTCTAGGATCAAGCCATGTATAAGAGCTTCATATTCTACCACATTGATAGTACATTGAAATTGCAATCGATATGCAACAAGAAAGGACTTACCTTACGAGTTGATAAGTTCCACTCCAATTCCAATTCCTTGTTTTGATTTTGATCCATCAAATTTTAGAATCCAAGCTTGATCATCTATATTCAATATTTTACCATTTTTTGACGTCGTTGTACAAATCTTTTCATTCTGTATGTTTTGATCTTCATTTTTATGTGTTTCTGGTTCAATTCTTGCGACATCATCATGTCCTAGACATATCAACTCTCAATTTTGTAGATTACCTCTAGACACATCATACAGTTGCTCTCTAGATGTGCAACATTAGGAAATCGACACCAATCCTCTAATAAAATTTTTTTTAGTGAAATTTTACTTTTATTATTCTCTTGAGATTTTGCAATAATACTCTTTTGAAATTTATCATAAGGATTATTTTCCTCCTTTGAGGAGTCACAATTTGATTCAATTAAAACATCTGTTCCAGGAATTAACTCATTAGATTTCTCAACATCACAAGTGAAAACCTCTTCAATTTTAACTCCTTAATTGCGTACTTTATAAACTCCTGGTTCTACATTGATATATAGAACTTCATTTTTCTAATTGTAATCTGTGATCATGTATTTCATACGAGGCTCTCTTTCAATCTTGATTTGATTAGGAACTCCTTTCCATGGTAGCCACATGTGTGAGAAGTCAGTAGACGTGTATCCATTTAACATTTTTGACCATTCTCTACTTAAGATCATATCATAGGTATCATGTATTTCCATGACTTGAATGTCAATGTAATATTGGATTCTGGGGTAAGAAGCCAATTGCATGTGGATATTAGTCAACTCTCCTACCACATTTACCTTTGTCTTGTCAAGTTGAGTAACTTTCTTTAAAGAATTTACAGGAGTTAACCCCAATGTTTGACATATGGATAATAACATCACGTTAGTAGAAGCTCCAGAGTCTACTAAGCAATTATGAATATTCTTACCGAATAATATCAAAGTGAGAAAAAATGGCGAGGACTCTATCTTTCCTTTATAAAAGGCTACTTATGTGTCAACTATGGGAACAATGTTCTTATCTTTCATTTTAGCTTGACTATCTTTCACTTGAACGTCCTTGGATTTTCTCTCTTTGGGAAAATCTTCCAAAGTGTTTAAGAAAGCTTTCTTGATCATAGGTGTTTTAAGTAGTTCTAAAAAAGAAAGGCTAACCTTTACTTTCTTGATTTCCTCCACTAAGTAATTAGTCAAATTGTTTTGATCAACAAGATCGATCTTTTCACCCTTTGAAATATTTGATGAATTGTAATGAGAGATCACCTTAGGTAACCCAGGGTTATTGCTTGATTTTTCATCGGGTGGAGTATTAAAGTTATTTGGCAGGATGTACATTGTTAAAGGTCCATTGAATTTACTTCCACTATTAGAGTTATTCCTCGTGTTGTAATTATGTCCCTTCTAATATTGTTGAAAAGCGTGTATTTCATCCATTTCTTCCATAGGCTCATTTTCATCTTGATAAGGAAAAGTGTATGTCTCCAAAGTCATAGTTGAATCATCACCTTCATATCTATGAGAATGACTTGTGATAGTTGAAGGTAATTTGAAACATTCATAACTTTCTAGGACTAAGGCAGAGTCATATCCTACTGGAACTAATTCATTTCCTTTAGGAGGTTGAGAGTCGCAATGCTCATTATAATGAGTAGCAGCAAGGAAAATATCTGAAGCGATTTTGAATTGTAAAAAATCCACTTCAGAATGAGCATTTTTATTATGAATTCTACACCAGTTTTTCATTGCAAGATCAGCTAAGTTCACTTTTGATGTAAAATTTTCATTGGTTGAATTGGGATTATCTAAAGGTGTTGATACTCCCCGATTATTAGGGTGTGTATTCCATTGTCTAGATGGCCTGAGAGCATTATACATTTGATTTTGGGAATTCAAATTATTGTTTTGAGAATAGAAATTTTGATTTCTTAATTGTGTAACTTTCAAGTAGTCAATCTTTTGAGTTGAGCTATAACTTCTTTCATGTCTTCCTTTTCCTCAGAAATTTTGACATTTTTATTTTCTTGAGTTTGTGAGAAAAAATAATTTCCATTAGGATGTAGCTCTGTAATAGCTGGAGTAGGGTGGGGGACTAAAGCTTGACTATTTCCTAGTTGAAAAAGAGTATTTTGAGGAAATGTCCCATTCTGGACCATTGCAGGATAAACATTATGAGTCATGGGATGAACTATAGGGACTCCATTTGCATTCAGGGTAGGGTAAATACTTAATCCATTTCCAAGATGTTTCATTTCTAAATTTACACTTATGGCTTCAACATAGGCTTCTGGTAGAGTAGTGGGAGGATTAGCTCTTCGCTTCACAAACATAGTAGTCAAAGGATCTACCACTGTATAATAAACTACAATAACAGAAAAATTATCCACTACATAAGGTGCTTGTAACCTAGAATAAGCCTTTTGAAATTTGTCATTAAAAGTGGTTATAGGTTCTCTCTCAAACCTCTTTATTTGAGAAAATTGATGGTAAAACAAGGTAGGATTAGTAGGTGTTCTAAACCTAGCTAAAAATTGAGTTTCCACATCTTTCCATGATCTGATGGAATTATGAGGCAAATTGATATACCATTGGTAAACTTCATCACTCAAAGTATATGGGAACAATCAACACACAACATCTTCATGTTGAATTCTTGCTCGAAAATATGTATCTTTGAATATACTGATATGTTCTTCAACATCTTTATGGAAATAATACTTAGGACACAACTTGTCAGGACTCTTGGGTAAATCATTATATATGGAAAATTGAATTGGTGATTCCACATTAAAGAATTCCATCACTATAGGGGGTGATGGTGTAACAATGGTTGGAATCTTTGGACTTGCACTTGAACTTGCAGACTTTTGAGGTCTGGATGATGTTTGACCACTAAGCTCAACTAAGGTCACCCAAGGATCACTAGACCGAGATCTAGTGGTTCTATGAAAATCCAAGTTAAGACCTAACAAAACCAAAATAACAACAATAGGACCCTCCTAGTGCCAGTTCCTATTGACAATGGTTTTACTCGCAGTAAACAGATCGAATAAAATCTCCATAGACAAGATTTCGAAGAGCCTATACTTCTTGAAAGATATGAAACAAAGACAACCTAAGAGATAATTCTGCATTTACAGAGCAAAGATTGACTTCCATTTAATCCCAAGTCTTTGATAACTAGGTCATGGTTGCACAAGGGTCACTCTCGGGTAATGATGTGACAATTTGCTTTTAATCTCAAAGGGACTACAATTATTTACAACATTGCCAAGAATTACTAACATTTGACATAAAACTTCATTTCATCATCAAATAACATCATGAAATTGAAAGATTCAGCATCATATTTCATGAATAACACAAATTATTTGCTATCACTTGAGTAGATTTAGCATTAAGCATTAAAAAATTCAATGGAAAATAAAATATTTTCAATAAAACTATTTCCTTTCAATTATATTGTTTTTTGGAACATTTTCAAAAATATTAAACATCTAATCTAAAGTAAAACATAAAAATACTAAAAAAAATAAAAATTTCTCCTAGTTATTCTCCATGGATGCCCCAAAGAATTAATCAAAACAGAGCAAACTACTTTATATTTCACCAGATTGCTTCACAAGTACGTATAAAATGATGCAAGCTTTTAAAGAGGGGGTTTCATTTATGGACACCAAATAGATTATGTATGCACCCTTAAACGGTGCATCATATAGTCTTGTTCAGCTAAACTTACAAAACCAACTACAAAAGATACTTTGATAGGTAGCTATCTATAAAGCTCTGATATCAATTAATGTCTATGTGCATACAAAGTTTTATGCTAGAATGGTTCAGAAAATAGGAAAAAAGAACAAAACTTAAAAGAAGTTTTTTCTCCTCCGACATCCACAAATTTCAAACTTAAAATAAAAATGTGGGAGAAGATGGCCTTTTATAGAAACAAGGCACTCAG